>JARHVA010003089.1:300000-515000 GCA_037957365.1 Torreya grandis
ACACACACACACACTGACATAATAAAAGAGCAAAGTCAAAAATAAAGATATAAAAATAGAATAGGTACTTGGTAGATAATGTTATGTATAGTTACATTTGTTTAATGGTTATAAAATTACAAAGTATAAAAACTTTGTACAATTTAATGATAATAATATTTATTTACAAGTTCAAAAAAATTATGTTAACTATAGAATTCAATAATATTATTCATTAATAATGATTAATAAGGTGTGTGTGGTAAGTGTGTTGTGTTAAGTAGAAATAGGAGGTCATAGGCTAGGTAGGTATAGGTTAGGTATAACTAGTAGGTCCAAGTAATATGATAGGTAGGTATAGGTCAGAGGAGGCCATATTACCTTCCACCTTCACGTGGTTGACCTTGTTAGTAGAGGATAAAATATTCTTGAAGCTAAGAGAAGCTTGGTGTTTAGTTCAAATCTTTTAATTTATCAATATAAACTCTTTGAAAAGAAAAATAATAATTATAAAATATCTTTTAATAAAAAATAAAATCATGATGTTAAATATATAATTTATATTTTAAAATAATCAAAGTTAGATGTTTTCATAAACAATGACTATAATTTCTTATTATAAAAGCGAAGCAAAGGAGGGGAAATAAAAAAGAGGGGGTAAGAAAAATGAATTATTATTTGTGTATTATTTAGCACTCATCAAAATCCCTTTCAAATAATAAGCTAATCATCATTATCGACAATACCACTAATACCTATAATGAAAATAAATGAATTGAAATTTAACTAAGAATTTAGTAAATGTGTAAATCTAATGTTTATAAGCAAGATTGTTTAAATAATATCTCAAAATTTAATGTTTATAAATAAATCAAGATGACAAACATAGGGTTTAAAGGGATATCTTGTATAAACTATTGTCATAGATTTGTCATGGTAAGTGAACCTAAAAATGCACATTCAACCATGACAACAATCTTTTAGAAATTTTTATATTTTATATTTGATATTGTTGCCATTTTTTGTTAGGTGTTAAGGGTTCCTTTCTTATATTTAGGTGTCAAGAACTTATTGATTATGGTCAGGTGACATACAACTCTAAAATGAATTAATGAATAGGTTTCCCTGCCTATGATATTTGGTTTCCTTATTCTGATCTACATCTTATGAATCTCATTTATCTACAAATCTAAATTTATTCCTTGACCTATAATAGCTCTAATGTAGATGTGACATTTGAAAACTTTAATTTAAATAAATTAATTTTATGGGTATGCATTATATTTATGGATAATATAACTATCTTGTTATTTTTTAGGGCCCTAGGGGTTGGGAAGTGTAATATAAAAATAGTGAAACACTCATTCCTATGCCAAAGGTGTTCCACAACAAATGATACATTAAGATAATGATAAATTCTAGAATGATTATTTCATCCCTTTTGAATGCTTACACATACTCAATAAAATGTTATGAATGTTTGGTGTACTTATTGATATTTATTATATTTAAAACTAACTACAAACCTTGTGTATTTGTAGATAACTAAATACAAATTATAACTCTATTGACTTAACATATTGAGATCAAACAATTATAATCAAAAAATATCCATGACAACTAGTTATCGATACTTAAATAAATGTATATTACAAGTGAGTAAAAATAAGTGGTGCAAAATTAATTTTTTATAATATTCATTGGGTAATAAAAAATTTATAACCTAATGTGATGGGATCTTACCATATGTGGATCCATGACAACTACCTCCCAATTGGAATTGGGAGATGTAAAAATATTGTTAAGGTTCACTTTGATGCACACATGGATATATATGGACTTCATGGTAATCAAATGAAAACTGCAGCATGAAATAATACAAGAAGTAAACAACATAGAAACACTAACATTTTTAACTCACCCACAATTGAAGTTATAATTAAAGACACCTCAATAATCTATGGAGACTCCACTCTCCCTATGTATGAATATTTTTAATCTCCTAACAAAATCGAAAGCATTATGTGCACTACTTAAAAACATTAAGATTCAAATACTAGTCAGTGAAATGAATTGAAGTCAAGTGATAGAAGTATTTATCTTTGTTACTAATTTTTGTCTACCTTTTGATTTTTTAGGTATGGTGAATGGAGTGTATTATTATACCCTTTCACTCAAACTATCTTTTATTATAACTTTTTTGACATTTTATAAAATTTCAGGCCAAACTAAGTTTTATTCTATGTGAGTGAATTTTCTACCAAAGTTGGGCCATTTATGAAATCAATCCCGAGATGACTTCTTATCATAAATCTAGTCATAAAATTTAAGATTTCATCTACAAATTGTGTAGTAGTCACTACAATCTTATGCAATATATCAATCAATGATCTCAATAAATTAATGATGCCTTCAGGTCATTGCAATACTTTACACACAATTTGAGGAATAAATATTTTTTAAAAATTTAATTAAATATGAATATGTTGGGTATGAAAAAAACACTCACACACTCTTCCATTACCACATGTCCAAATAATATGGAAGTAATTCAATTTCTCCTCATTCTTGAAATTGTCATGGAATGCAATAGTAAAAAACACTATGACATCCTCATATTCAATGTTTGAATATAAAATCTCTTCAATTCAGTCAAACATTTCTTATCAAATAAAAAATTATTTAATAATTCAGCCATATAATATGAAAAATATGTATACATAGTAATAAATAAAAACAAAAAACACACTTATATGTATTGAAATTAGAGTAAAAATTAGAACATGTAAATAAAAATTATTTATAAACTTAATAAATATGGGAAATCATAGATATTCTACATAAACATAATGGTCTGACCATTATAGCTTCATTCTTCAGACTAGCATCATATTTCATAAATTTCTTTAATTTATATTCCAAGCACATGCCCTTTCAATAATGAAACACTATAGAAATCCATTCATGGATGTCTGAGGTAGAATTGCATAATGATATATCCCAAGAAATATGGATGTGAAATTGTTATATATAAAAAGGTAATATGATGAAAATTTGATACCATCCACAAAAGATGATAGAATTTGAAATAAAAAATATTATTTATTTTTCTATTTATAGCACTCTACATTTAATAATTTTTAAGCAAAAAATATTAAAACTAATACAAACATCCATAATATGTAGTATAGGGAAATTTACACTATATATATTACTGAAAAAATTTGACTCCATGGCAGTGATTGAGTTACGAAAGTGTTGTCTTATCATCTGTATTTTCCATTTTTTTGTGTACCTATAACAAATGGAATGTTCTTGCTCTTTGGACTTTTGAAAAAAACAAATTGTGCTTAGCATTTATGTTCTAACATGAAACATGAAATGAGAAATTGGGAGAAATCAAAGAAAGAATGAGTGCCACATGTGTTGAATTCATATCAAATATAAATTGATAAATAATATATTACATTTGATAGTGTTTAATCATTGACAAGCTATGATTTAATCCATTCCTACCTTCGTACCTAGACCTCTTAATGAATTATTTGGGAGCCAACTCATTCATAGAATCTCCATTGATAAAGATATCTATCCTAATGAAAGGGACAATAAGGCAGAGATATTTTTGAACTTTACCATCGCTTATAATATTCCAATGTAAATCATTTGAATGAAAACATTATTTGTGTTTCATTTCTTGGATCTCATGTTATTGCATGTAATCTTGTTTTATTTGCTTCTCTAAAATTACTAGAATAAATACAATAAAGATACACTAATTAGACAAGAGCATACATGAGCACAATAAAATTAAATAACAAAAAATCTAATGAACATAATTGACTAAAGACATGAACAAAATTTAAGCAAAAAAGAATTATAAAACACTAAAATGAGACAAAAAATAATATGGTTTTTTAATTTTTTCAAAACCATAAATCTCTTGTAAGTAAAGATTTTTTCCATTACCATTTTATCATTTGAAATTTGTTTTCGACTAATAAATACCATTGATAATAGTATGGTGATTTGGGACCTGCAAAATCAAACAAAAAGGTGGAATCATATTTTCGAATGTTATAATAAATTGTTAAATCAATAAAAATAGGTCGAATAATATTTTTAAAGGTGATGATAAAAATTATTGTCAAATAAATTTATATTTATAAGTATGCACTTTGTTTTATTTTTTGGTAGAACTTTGAGTGTAAAATGAACCCCCAAATAATTATATATGTTTCACCTTTCTTGACATGGTTTTTTAATCCTCAATTTCATGGTATTCTAGTATGTTTTGTAAATCTTTTGTTACCTAAATAAGGGAACAATTCCTATTACTTTTCCAAAGTAATAAATGGTGTTTGAAATTTTTAGAGACAATTAATTTAAAAATGGGATTGCACCATCTAGAAATAATATGTTATTGACAACCAACTTAAATTAGAAGATATTTATTTATTTGAGTTGAAAGATATAGTAAAATTAGGTATTCACAATGAAACTAATTCAAGCCTAGTTAAATGTTATAAACCTATCTATGTAAATAGTTCTAGAGCATGGTATACACATAATAGGAAAACCTATTGATAATAATATAAAAAATAATGTGACTATGATTCCATACATATAGTTCAAGGAATGAGAGATTCAAAGTTAAAACAATCAATTTTAGTACTCTTTATTTTTTGATCAATTAAATGAGGATTGGTAGATCATCATCACCTAGGACAAAAATGACAACCCATTTTCCATGAATTTTGGTACATGTGTCATGGATGTCAAATCTATTAGGAATTCAAATTTTGACTCTCTTTATTCATTTGATATCTAATATTATGAAAACATGTTGAAACTGTTAAGTTGAAGTCTTATAAAAACTCTATGAGTGTTCACATACCTATGGAGTTTTTATTATTGAATATAATTCATACAAAATTCTTAATCTTTTAAAGATAAAGGTTTTGACTGAGGACACTTAAAGGATTTTATATATAATAGTTTGATAAATAACTACTTTAAGCTAGCAAGTGTTATCTATAAATTTAGTTATTAGATTTCATCATATTTTTAAAAATGATTGGACACTTTTAATCTTTTATTCATATTCATTACTATATCATTTTATTCTTATGAATTTTTTATGGACACTTTATCCTCAAAATGAATCAAAATAGATTAGGTAGGTCTTGAAGTCCTATGTTATTTCTGTAATGAGCTTTTGAAATGGTAGCTTCCTTAACAGTAGCTCGGTTCTCTTCTAGTAATTTATTTTATCAGAGAGAAATAATCACAGACATATATCAATGGGGATTATTCATTCCACCTATGGTATGGGACCTCTTTCTATTTGAGTTGATTTTCATGGGCATTATTTATTCCTCTTATCAGTTTTCTTGTCGTTTGTTTCATACAAGCCACATCTTCCATTACTAGGAAACTAATTATTTAATGCAATTAAATTTCACTATTAGAAATACCATGAATCATGACTATTTTCATACTTAATATATTATTAGTTAGGGAAAAAATGCTAGTATTCATAGACAAGGAACAATATAAGTTAAATAACCAAAAACCATACTTATAATTCAATGCCAAATATCATAATATTCAATGGTTAAACTTAGATTAGTCTTATAAAAAATAAAATGAAACTTGTAAATAAATTACTAATTATGATTCAAATAGATAACTTATTTCTGTTTAGTATTCACCTCATAATATCACATAAAAATAAATATATGTATTTTGGTGAAGATTACAATGAGATGACATGGTATTAAATCAACTTAATAGTATGTAATGTTTTCTTCTTTTAGATTATTCATGAGTTGAGCTATTTTGGTGAGGATTAGAATGAGATGGCCTGGTGTTAAATCAACTTAAGACTATGGCCCATTCTCTTCTTGGAGCTTATTCACGTGTTGATCCAGTTTTATGAAGATTATAATGAGATGACCTAATGTTAAATAAAATTAAGACTATGACCTATTCTCTTCTTTGAGCTTATTCATGAGATGAAATTTCTTATTATTCCTATGCAAATGATCTTAGTATTCTACACAAAAGGAGTCATAGATAACCATTTTTTTAGGATTTAAGGAATAATCAAACAAAGACATTAGTGATTTTAACCTCTCCCTCATCTTAATCATGTTACAGATAATTATTTAATTTATTTTGGGAAGTTAAAACATGATTCAATAGCTTTATTGAATTGCTCTTGTAACCTTCATAGTTTTTGTATATAACATCGATAAAGAAGATATAGTAGAATTAACTAAGGCTCACATTTTGAAAACATAGCCATCCATAGAAGTTACAGAGAGGTTTTCATTCTTTTCTTTGTTTATAAACATTTTTGAAGTCCATGTTTGAATTTTTATTAATTATTTTATGAAGTTCATGTTTTCATATCTATGGGTCAGGTTATATATCCATATACAAAATGTAGATGGACCCATGCACCAAATGCATCAGTGGGAAAATTAAAACTACCAACATAATACACACCATATATGGCATGTGGACCGATCAAAATTTATATCTAGTATTTCCCTATAACATAAGCCTAGTTTTTGTTATTTACCTATACCCATTTATCATTGACATATCCACAAATCATGCTAGTTAAATTTCATATAGATTTGAAGCAATGTTTCATCTAGAATTAGATTGACAAATGCCATGATCGTTCCCAAATGGGCCTCATGTTAATATTTTTTGAGAGGGTTTAAATGATGAGTACGATGGATTAACCAAAATAATTTGTTGATCTCAAATCACATTAAGACATCTTGATGGTCTTGGAAAACCAATTTTATATCTTCTTCAAAATTAAAAATAATAATGAAAAATCATTTATCACATGGATAAACTCCAAAATCACCTCTTATCATGGACAACCATCGATATGAGATCTAGGAGTGAATATCAAAAAGGCCTTGTCAAAAACTATTAAAATTAGAAAAAAAAAAATCACATAGCCAAATACTCTTATTTTATATCTAACACATCCTCAAAGATAGCAAAATGGTTTAATCTAAAAGGACTAGTGGCTTCATTATCTATATTTTCATCTAGTTTGAATGAGATACAACCTAAAGAAAGGTGGGTTTAATACCTTTTATATCCCCTCCTATATCCAAATACACCTTCTTAGGAGTCTCATATTATTTTTCTAGTGAAACAACCTGCCTTCACAAACTCATCTCATATTCATCCATGTTTTCCCTCTTGCTCAGTAAAACCCATGATTTCCCCTTCTCTGTCCTCCCATTTTGCATGCTAAGGAGATCCTGATGTTTCTATTTGTCTATCTCTATCATATCAATCGCATTTAATGATGGAAAATAAGAGTAATAAAGTGTTATAAGTTTCAATATTATTTAAGATGAGAATAGTAAGAGGTTATAAAATAGTAAACACATGAATTCACATAATAATTGAACACATATTAAGTAAAAATTTTGAGTTTGCATACAATGTTCTATTAGATAATTTTAGTTAACATAACTTGATTAATCAAAATTATATAAGTGATAGCACTATTTTTCATATTTTCATGATCAAATATCATTATTTAATAAAATTATATTGAATTAAGTTCTAATTGGGTAAACTAATAGACATTCGCATATAATTACATCCTAATCCAATAAAAAAATTCAAATAAAGGCATCGTATTGTGAAATAAAAATAAATGGTGTTAAAAATGCCTTATTTTTTTATTTAAGAGCATTAGTCCATCACTGCAAATTTGTAAATAAGTAGGCTAAATAAGTCAATAAGCCATATTGTTAAGGCAAGAATCCATATTATGATTTAAAATGCATTATAAAGAGTCTTATAGGTCCTAGGTGATATAAGGAGTCATATAACATGGTTATTTAAATGTGTCTAATTCATCAAAGTCTTCTCAAGAACACTTCTATATATGTATGAAAGCCTTCCTACCAAAATTTAGATTTAAATATTCAAATTATAAAAGAAGGCCTATAAACCCTTGTGGTAAATTGTAGTGGTATGCATGTTTAAATAAGGGTCCTAATAGGTTAATTACCTAATTCTAAATGAATTTTTAAAAATGTAAAGAGTTAAGCACCTCATCATGTCTCTAGAATGGAAAATTATAAGAATTAGATCTGTAAGTAGGCCTAAAATATTGTAAATGTTTGATCAATAAAGAAGTGTTTCTATTAAATAAATATTTTCTTATATTCCTATAGTATATTAATATATATCTCTTATGATTTCAAGAATTTAACATGTGCATAAAATCTCTTAAGGACATGAATATAGAAGGGGAAACAAATTTTATGTTGCATTAAGATTGTAATTGAGGTATTTGAAAATATTTTGAAGTGCAGGAAAGCTCAATGACCATTGGAAAAGGTAGAGGTAAGTTTTTTAGGTCTATTATAATTTTAATGAAATTTTAAAAACCTATTAATGTCTTTAAATTCATCTTTAAATGTTTTTAGTCTCATTTAGAAACCAAGGGTTTTTAAGGACCAAGAAAGTATCATAGCATTGAAATTTGATATGGATATGGGGGAAGGTATTTATAATGTCTTAGAATTGGTTTTAGGTCTAAATAAGCTCTAGAGAGTGATTTATTAATGATTGTGTGTCCATAAGTTTTTTGGAAAACAATAAATCTTATTTGAATTATTTTTAAAAAGCATAACTCTAAACGTATCCAACCAAAAGACATCAAACTTGGTGTGTATATTATAGACAACCTTATTAAACTATACCAAGTGGCCATAATTCCTAATACATCATGACCAAAGTGATGCAAAGGACTAAAAATTTTATGATTATGGAATAAAATTAGGATTTTAAGAGAGTATAGGTGCATACCTTCAATTATAGACTTATTAAGGTCTTGATAACTTGCATGTATTTGAGTATCAATGTTATAAAGGTGTTGATGGTGACTTAAATTATTTTATAACCTTTATAATAACAAATTTCTTTCCAACAATAATAAGGGTAAATAAGAGAGAACATAGCAGGTGATCAGCCTTAGGAGTTTAAGAGACTATGGACTTAGACAAGGCCTAAGAGTAAAGATAAAGATTATGGATAAAGAGATCAGACTTTAGTGAATATTCAAAGGGATGTTTAGGGTTATAAGAGATTGAAACATTCAATCACAAAATATCAACACATAATAAAAACATTTAATCACAAAATATCAACAAATGGAGCTTATATATGCTTAATATACCCTATACATGTATGTAAATCTACCTAATCACATGAAAATAAGTACTAATATAGATAAATTTACTCAACTAATGATATTAACTCATAATATAATGATAAATTATTCCCATGTATTTCCAAAATTTCCCAAATCTATCTTCATTATTTGATTGCACCTAATTAAGGTCCAATTAGATCAAAGTTAATTAACTAAAATGAACTTAACTTATGAAATAATGACAAATGCTACTCAAATATGCCCAATGTATCTTAAGTTTGCTTAGAGATATCAATTTAAACATAATTGGGGCCTAATCCAATCAAAATTGATGAAATGAAATTTTATCATAAGGGATCAATTTTCTCTCTTAAGATCTTTTCACTGTCATACAAATAAGTCAAAATTTTCCATAATAACCCAAATATTAATCATCTTTGATACAAAAAATGATCTATATAAACTCTCAAGTCATTAACTTACTATAATTCACAAATCACAACATGTTGTTCTACTTTAAATTTAATCTAAGATGACATCTTAATTTATACATTGATCTATAATAAGTGTATATTCGTTATGTTAGAAGATATAAATAATTAATAATTGAATATATATGAAAATATATTTTGACAAAATTAACAACAATAGAAACAAATGACACCAAGAAATTTGACCTAAAAAACCCCACAAGGTATAGGTAAAAACTAGTTGGAAGAGGTAATAGCCTTAAATAGCCATTTTGGATACATCTTCCACTATCTTTCTATCATATTATGCCATAAGTACCTTTATCTCCATCCATTGGTCATAGATTGTGTTTAAAACCGTAGCACTAGGATTTGTAGTCATGGTTGAAAATAAAGTGAGATCATTCCACCAAAATATTATAATACTTGAATATAAGCTTACCTCTTGTATGTTTGGACCTCTCTCTCTCTCTCTCTCTCTCTCTCTCTCTCTCTCTCTCTCTCTCTCTCTCTCTCTCTCTCTCTCTCTCTCTCTCTCTCTCTCTCATCTCTCTCTCTCTCTCTCTCTCTCTCTCTCTCTCTCTCTCTCTCTCTGTGTGTGTGTGTGTGTGTGTGTGTGTGTGTGTGTATGTGTGTGTGTGTGTGTGTGTGTGTGTGTGTTAAAAATATCTAATTTACATACACATTTATCTAAGCCTAAAATAAATGTAAAATATTGGATCATTTATAAAATTAGATAAATAAAGAGATGTAAAGTTTAGATATGTATATTGAATATTAAGAGAAATACTATAGAAAATAACGCTTAATAATGATCAAAAAATGACATTGAAAACACACGATGATCAAATAATAATGTAAAAAACATCAAGTTCTAAACTTGGGATTGCCCAAAATGTCCAACTTCATTCCTAATGAAATACACAGAAGTTAAATTTATTTTATCAATTGTGTTTATCTATCTAGGGCTCCAAAAAACCTCGCTTGCTTTTTTACACCTTCTCTCATATTCCCAAGAATATAGACTTATTATTTCCATAATTGGGAAACTATATCTGAAAACCATAAGGAGAATGACATGTTTTAAAAAAAAATTACACTTATAATGATTCTTATAAGGTCCCTAAATGTTTTTACAATGTCAAAAATAATACTCCAATAATTATATTAATTTATCATCAATCCAAATTAGCACAATGCAATGCATCACTAGAATGAATGTCAATACTTAAATACATATAACAATTGATATTTTTATCTAATGCTTGTAAATGCTCAATAGATACCTATGACATCATGAACATTAACTGTAATACTTGTTACCTCATAAATAGTAGAAAATTTTAGGAAAGGGTGGGAAATTACTTGTTATATGTAGGAAAGAGTGAGACATTGAATGTTATATGATCAGATGGAAAGAATATCTGAACAAATTGGGCTTGTGGTTATTGTTATTATAGAGACTATTTTTTAGCCTTAGATTCCTCTACTTATACTTCCATTTTTGAAATCACATTTCAATATATTAATTTTGAAGGTTATTAGTATTTTAATTATTTTCCTAAATTACAATCAGATGGAAACATAATCTCCATGATTGTGTTCATTATCTTACAATATGCTTGTTGTATGTATATCCTTTATTTTGTGTATGCATATAAAGAAAATATCTTAAGAATTCTACATCTCTATGGAAATTGGCATGAAACTGGAAAAAAAATTAAAACTAAATTCTACATAAATATAAAACATTATCTTAACCAATGAAGTTTAAATAATCATGACTACAAATTCATCCTATGTAAATCTCACTATCTAATATAATATAATATATTAGCAAAGAAAATAAGAATTTAATCTTTCATTCTGAGATTCAATTCTTATTTTCTTTGCTAATATATTATATTGTGTTTCAGTCTCATTTTAATGTTGGGGTTTTTTTCTTTTTAGAAATACATACACCAAAACTTATAAAATAGGAATATGAGATCAATTTTTTGACTTTAAAAAGAAGGAACTCTAAATAGAGGTGTGTGGGGTAAAGCAGTTGATTGGTATGTAAGGATATGTTCTAGTTTTTTCTTAGTTTATGAACCTTATCAGTGTTGAGACAAATTCATGCTACATCATTTTGATTTTACTCATATATAGAAAAAAATTGTGGCTAATTTTTGTCCATTTTCATTCAAAAATACTCATTAAAAAATTCTTTAAATTTTAAAAGAACAAAAAAAATATTGAGGACTATTTTCAGAGTTTATGAGAGGAAAATGCTTTTAATTTTGGAGTGTTTTTAGTCTGTTCAAAAAAAATTATCAAGCGATCCTTGCCTTCTTCGATATTGAATTTATCATCTCTATAAATCTAGGCTTGTTTTATATTATTTCTTCTTGAGACTTCTATATTGAAAAAAATTTGATAGGACTTGTAGACCTCAAATAAAATTTGTGATTACTTAAAATAATATGGATATCTAACAAATATCTACTTTCAATCATGAATGTCCATTCTCTATTACAAAGCTTCTAATTTGGCATAGGTTGGGAAGATGGTGTCAAAGATCATGCAGTTTGGCTTTAAACCTATAATTACCATTTGCTTAAATGTCTTCAAGGCTTATTTAACAAATCCATTTTGTGAATATACTACAACCATGGCATTTAATATGATTACATTTGGTTGAAGCATATTTAATATGATTACATTTGGGGAACTTTTGTCAATTATAAAAATGATCAAAGGGAGTAGAATCCAGACTCTAAGTACCTTCATCTATGCCATTGGGTTATAGATTCATGCCATCCAAAAAGAGAAAGATACCAAAAAATGAAATGAACAACACAAAACAAACAAAGAATATACAAATGTAAAATTGGACTTATCTGATACTTCAAGGATTAAAGTGTTTCAGATGCTACCCATTATGAGGTAGTGAAAATGGCATCCCATCCTGATATACCAGCAAGAAACCATTTTCACCCCAGAATTGATGATTGGTGAATGGACCTCTCCACCAAGAATCAAATTTTATGTGCATTCCTTTTGGTTCTCTCCTCTTGCTCCACAACAAAAATTTATCTCTAATACAAAAACCATGAATCCTTGCTCTCCTATCAAAGAGTTTCTTTACCTGGTTTTGATATGCAGCAATACGGTTCACTACCATAATTTTCTACCATTATATTTTATTCAATCACATGATTTGATTGTCCCCATCAAACACCTACCAATGGTTGGCATTATTAGGTACACTTGGTCAAAAGACTAGCTCAATAGTGTACTGGTGCTCTTCAAAGTCTTTGTGAGGAACAATGAGGGTTGCTGAGGCAGCTAATGAATCTGCATGATTATGAAGCTCTCTAGGCACTATAGAAATATTGAAAGCATAAAAGTTTTCAATACAGTCCCATACCAGATTGAAATAATGTCACAATCTTTCATTCTTGGTTTGATATAGGTTTCTCACCTGACAAACCACCAATTCTACATCTCCTTGAGCATGAAGAATTTTAATGCTTTTATTATGAGCAGCTTTCAATCTGAGCAACAAAGATTCATACTCGACAGTGTTGTTGGTATTTATAAACTACAACTTATATGAATAGGGTAAAATATCTTCTTGTAGAGATATCAAAACAATTTTGGCTCCAGAACTAGTAGAAGAACAACTGCCATCAAATTCTAGAATCTAGACATCATTAGAATCTGATCTTTTTAAAGATTTCTCCTGGTCAGGGAGGGAGGATTATTTTTTTCTTGAACTATGCTCTACCAATTCTTCTAATGTCCTATCTAATTTTTTTGGATTGTCACCTACAGGACTTTCATCTGATGCAACAGAAACATCTTCAGTGGATAGGAAGTAATTACCTATTCCTGAAGATTCAAATAAGATTTGAGCTTCAGGGTCTGATGTCTGAGTGACAATGTCCTTTGCCTCCTTCTCAAGAAGTAGCCTTTGCATGATTCCCTTGACAGGTATCCTCACCTCAGATAGTTCCATGTTCAATTCTCCACCAACATCCTTGCAAAAATTTTGTCCAAGCCGAATGCCATAGGAAGCTAGGACGTCAGCCACTAAGACTGTCATTTTAATCCTTTTTTTTTTGGAAGGCCACAAATGCAAATTGGGCATCTTTGATCTAACCCAAAAGAGGCACTTATTTTTTTTCCATGTAAAAACATCTCCCAAAAATTTTAGTTAGGGTAAGGCCAAGAGAATTTGCTACCTTGGTGGGCATAACATTGTCAGAGGCTCAAGAGTCGATTATGCAGTTACTCAATTTATGTCCATGTATCAAAAGGGAAACATAGAAAGGCTATATTTTCCTAGGATAAATAATAGGAGTAATGACAAGGTTATTTTAGGTGGATGTGTTATTTGGGGGATCATGAGTTACCTTCAAAACATCTTGTCCTGTAGGGACAGTTTTATTCTTAATGTAATCAACCAACCTATCCAACTGCTCAGGGTTGGTTTGTAAGTATTCAAACTCAAACATTTGGATCTTGGTCTTCCTAGTATGTTCAATTATATCAAATGACTAAAAATAAATAGGAACAAAGGAAGGAAGTCCATCATTTTGGTTTTTATTGGGTGTGGTACTAGTCTGAGAATTTGAAGTAGAAGAAACATGATTATTTGAGGTACTTACTTTTTTATTGATCACTAGGTCCTTTGATTAGAAAGGTAGATAAGTCCCCCATTCAGCAATTGAAATTGCTAGTTGAGATTCTTTCCCTATTATTCCCTTATTAGCTTATTGAGTTGACTAGTTCTGGGACCTAGTAAATATAGCATATGATCCATCAAATATTTCTCTCTTACTTCTAGCTTTATCCTGGTAATTCAAGAAACTATGGAGTCACCAACTAATTCTTCTTCTCCTTCTATGAAGAGATTAACATCATATTCTTGATCAAAATTAGGTTGGAAAGAGAAACCATATTCAGTTTCATGATAACCAACTACTGAGTTAGCCAGTGCTGCTTCAATGGCAAGCTTCCCCTGTGTGGGAGGAAGATGATTGGGTTGCCCTTGATTTTTGGCAGCATTGCCTTGATATGACTAGTTATGGAATTTCCTCCTTGGTATATCCTGATAACTTGTGCCATTTGATTTTTTAGAGCTAGTAATTTATTTGCTAGCTTTTGCACCATAAGATCAGTGGTGCCTATATAAAAAATTTTAGAAGATGAAGAAGATTTATTTCTATTAGAATCTCTTCTTATCTTTCCTGCCAAGATAAGATCATCTTCAACCTTAGTATCCAAATCTTGAGTTGTATCAAGGTCTATGTGGCTAGCCTACCTCAACAAGAAACTCACTTCAAGAAGTTGAGAATTTATGAAGAAGCATTTAAAATTTTTAGGTGTTGACTGAGCAATTGTGAGAACCTCAACTTGTCAAATTTAGTAATGAAGTCTCGCATAGGTTCATGAGGATCCTTATTCATTTATGTAAGTTGAGCCAATAAGGCATGTGTATCTTCTACAAGTTTGAATCTAGCTTCAAACTTGGCCTTGATAGTGTTCCAGTCAGTTACAATCTGTGCTTGCAAATGATAGAACCAGTTTGTAGCAGCACCTTGTAATCTCACTGTTATGTCTTCATATTCCATGCCTATCACACCATAGGCTATGCAAAAAGTAGCAATATGTTCATCAAGATGAACTCTCCCATCACTATAGAACTTGGGAAAATTCTTCCTTAAACTATGGGGTAGTTCATGTAAAGGTGGGGTTAGATTGAGAGGGCCAAAAGTGTTACCCCACGGGCCTTGGGCTGCCATGATATGATGGTTAAAGGGAGGGATAACAAATCTTTGAGGGGTATGTATAGACAAAGCTCTGATAGTAGAGGAAAGAGAACCTTTGCTTGGTATTGGTGACCTGACATTGGTAGGAGGAAAACTCCTAGTTCACTGGAGGTGAGATGGCAAAGGAAAATGATCAAAATTACTCAGTTGCACCAACTCGAATATAGGGTCAATATACCTTGAGCTCTCTGGCTTTGTGTGTATGGTGGATCAGCTAGAGTGTGAAATAGAAATGGAAAATAACTAGAACTACTTCAACTTGAAGCTTGAGGCTTCAAATTGCACATTCTTCCCAAGTGGATTCGCCAAAAACTATTGGGTGAATATTTTGTCATCAACTAACTGATAGTAAAATGGGTATATCAACCATAGCATAATGAGATTTATATGGTAAAATTGGTATGTATACCATAGCATAATGAGATAAATCTCTCCTCTCATTAAGGGGAGGTTCCCTATAAGTTAGGGGAGGTTCCTTATAAACTACTATATACTAATATAAACTAAAAATACACTTAGGGGTGAAATCATACCATCCATCTCTCTTTTTTTAGAGATGATGTTCACAAAGTAAAGGAGATTTCTGGTGTAATTACCAAAGGCATTTCTCTTCTTCCAGAAATGATGTTCGAAAAATAGAAAGAACATTTCTTGGGTAGTAACTATAACCACAAGAAACCCATGAAAGCATAAAGTCTTACATTGCTTCTCCTACTGATTTAGGACAAAGTGACAAAATAGAATGAAGTGCAACCCAAAGTCTCCACCTAAAACTAAAACATAGTAAAAGATTACGAAGGATAAAGGGAGCTCAAAGTCTCTTCAATATCCTTTACACTAAAACACAAAACACACAAACAAAAGAAAATTATGGCAACACAAAGTCTCCTACAGTCGACTTCAAGACATCTTCTAGATTATTTCCACTAGTTCTACTTATTTGATCAAATGGATAAGATTGTATTTAGGAAAAAGACATAAGAATAATTTCTTAGATAACACAAGCTATTTCAACATAAAGTCTAAAAGGTCACTTGCTTTCTCATTCAACTGATAAAATATTATTAACAATCTAAGCTCAAAGTCTTAGGAATGCCTTTCAATTTGAGTAGAGTTTTGCTTCTAATAGTAGAGAGATCTCCCTTATACAAACTGAGAAACTACAATATAAAGACTTTGGCATTTATTTTCATGAAATGGCCCATGTTGTATTTAATGCATTAGAAACTTTGTGAAGGGGCCATGCTGGAGTAGATTACCAGCCTAGACTTTGGCATTCTAATTATATCAAATGTCTTCTCCAAAGTATGGGCTGCTTGGTCCTCTTATATGATACTTACATAGCTATCCACTCACCTTTACTTAATATATAAAAATAGGCTACACTATTGAATGCTTGCACTCTCTGATATCCACCTAGTGGACTACTCCACCTACTAAAATAACTCTTTTGTAGATATTTCTAGATTCTCTATATCGTTCCCTCTTTCCTTGCTATATTTTGTCTCTTCCTAGTGATCTGAGCTCTCAAGCTATCTTCTCATTTTCTGTTGGCTCCTTCAGCTCCTTCCTTAATTGGTCATTGAGTTTGTTCTTAGGTCTATGCCATTTGAAAATCAACAATTATTCTATTGTCTTGAATTTGACATCCACGGGAACATCACTAGTCACTTAAACTATTTTGAACCTTGAAACTTTTGGAGTTTGTCGGTTCAATGGTTTAACAGTTTGATGGTTTGGCAGTTTGGCAGTTTAATATTTGTTGTAAAGAGCTGCATTCACTTAGTCTTCTTTAGGAGTTCAATGTATCACTGAACCAATTGTTTGAACCATTTGGTTAACCTTCTTCTAGAATCTTCCACTTGAACCATTCACTCAAACCTTATCCTCAAACTTTAAACCTTTGAACCCTTTAAACTCTTTGAAGTGGAGTTCAATGGTTCAATGGTTTAATTGTTCATTCCTTCTCTTTGAACCCTGCTGTTGAACCTTCTTAATTTAACCTCAGTGTTGAACCATCCTTATAATTTTTAAGAAATGCCTTAAGTGTTTTAAACTTTTCCTTATGAAAGCCTGCCTATTGAATCTACGATTTCTTTAGTTGAAAAGGCTTGAGTAATTGAAGAACTTGGCTGCTTAGAACATTTTTTGAAAAAGGAAGAGACCATTTTGGCTTGTAGGACCAAAATGGTCAACATGTTGTCCACAAAAACAAGTGATGGATTTTGGGAACAATAGGAATGCAAATTTCTCTAATATTTCTATTAAAAATGTTTATTTCTAGTATTTAAAAGTAAAAATAATGTCACCTCAATATTTTTAAAAGTTAATACAATTCCCTTAGTAGATAAATTGGAAAATTACAAGATTCCCCCATTAATGCTAAGGGAAATATATGGTGTATAAATAGAAAATTAAATTGAAATGATACTAAATTAAATATTTAATGTGATGCTAAGAAAAACTTGGAATAACTCTTGTTTACCTTCAAAATGTTGCTTTAATCATATCTCTTGAGGCCTTTTACGTGTCCATCAATGATGAATGCACACTTCAAAGAGCACCCATATGTATTTGGTGTTTGAATCTCTCGTATTATTTTATTCATCAATTTGGCTTGGTCTCTATTTGATATCTACAAAGTGTATTATCCCCAAAAGGGATATTTTTTGAATTCTAATTTTTCTATGAAACTCTAACAAATTACTAATTTTATGGTAGCAAACCCTAGCTACAAACAACCTTTCAAAATTAGCACAAATTAAGGTAAATACCAAGGTCCCAATTGGTAACCCTAAAATAATTTAAAACCCTTCAAAATGTTGTTATACTTTTGGAAATCCTAGATGCCACCCAAGGAAATAAATACAGAAATTAGGGTTGCCTTGCAACTTCTACAAAAAATAATTCCTCTTCACAAATCATATTAAAAATTGTGTAATTAATTTATGAAATTATTACCCAAAAAATATGATAAAAATAGGATTCAATTCAGATCTAAAAAATAGAACAAATCATTGATTTATTTAAATCAATAAATGCTAGAAAATTCTCCAAAAATAGGGAATTAATTATATAAAAATATCCAATATATTTGAGGCCCTAGGGCCCTCTAAAATACCTCATAAAATCTTAAACAAATTCTAGAATAATCATATAAAAATCATATTGGGGTTTGGGCATGAAAAAATCCCTCAAACCCAATAAATACTCATAATTCCAAGTCACCCAAAGCTAAAAATTATTACAATAAATATAGATTATCTTTAGGGAAAGAAATGACCCTCATACTATAAAATCACTTCCCAATCAAATCACCAACCTCCAAAAACAAGTTACCCAACTAGAAACCCTTATTTTTTGTCTTTTTCTAAAATTGGTGATCTATGGAAACTCTTAAGTGAAGTTTCCCCATGGAGGAATGAAGTTTTGCATCCTCAATCCCTTTGTTTGAAGGTTTTTGACTTCAAGACAAATGGATCAAGAGTTTTGTGCTTAAAGTCTAATATTTGAGAATAGAAAATAACATCTCTTCAAATGATTCCCTCTTTTGTTTTTATACACCACCCCCAAGGGGTAAACCCAAAAAGGAGGTAAATACCTTTTTAAAATATAAAAAAAGAACACCTTTTAAAAGTCCACTTAAGTGGATTGGTTCCCATGGCCCCAAATTAAGTGAACTTTTATAACATAAAGTACTTTTTACATGTGCTCTTTATGAAACCCATTGTTTCCCTTCTTTTATCTCTTTTCCCTTAGCACCCAAGAAATGGATCTAGGCTAAGGGCCTTCAAATATATCCTGATCAAAAGAGGGACATGCAAAATATCCCTACCCAAAATTACTTGCCCTCAAGCAATTGAAGCAAGACCTTATTCAAAACTTGATCCTCAATCCTTCTCATGGGATAAAATCCTCATGATGAATCCCATCTTTATTGTACATGAATATTCTCTAATGTTTATGCAAATTGGAAATTAAAAATAGCGACCTTTAGTCTTTTCCTCTCATCTCCTTGGGGCCCCATACCTTAGATGTATCAAAAGGATGAAAAGAAATGAAAATTTATCTGAATTTGTAGCATTATAGTGGCTATAAAAGTGTATTTCAAAAAGGTAGTCTTCAATAACTTGGGCCTTGATTTCCCCTATATCATCTCTTACATAAGACACAAACACAGTCCAAAAAAGAGTTTTATGCCTCCCTTCCACATGTGAAGTGGATGGAAGCAAGTGTGGGAATGCCTTTAAGAGCATATGAAATATGTCTATGCTACCCCCACTCTTTAAAGTAACCTCAAAACTCAAAAATCCTCCAACTAGAGGAGCTAGAAGTTTCCTAAAACTTATCATTTCATACCTCCTATGGGCTCCTCCCATGGGATATAAACTTCTTTAACATGGTGGTAACCCAATATTTGGACCTCATGCCCATAGGCTCTCTTACCTTAGGGACAAATACTTAATAAGGAGACCTATACCCAATGATTAGAGAGCTACATTTATGCTTTAAAAGCTTGAAAGTTCCCAAAAAGATCAATCTATTGACTCTCAACTTGCCATTGGATGAACCCATCATGTATACTACCTCAAAAGGAGCCAAAATGAATCTATGACCCACCTTAAAATAGCTAGAACTATTATAATAAACATGATAATAAAATGTACTAAAGCTACCCCTTATGGTTATTCTCCTTGGCCTATATACTTTGGAGTGTGGACTTCTTTGGGCTACATCATAATGCCCTTTATGGTTCTTAATGTGTCTTGACACTTATTTACCAATCCAAATCTAGGGATCACTAATTTAAATTAGAAGGATAACTTTGAACAACAATAGGTATATACCTTTTGTGTAGAGCATGTGGTGAAGTGAGAAACCTTACCATGATGACCACATGAAAGCCCATTGTCTATCCTCATGTTTCCCCCTCCAATATTCATCATGAGTAAATAAAGTTTAAAAGGATTCTCCTTCCATAGTGTTGCCCCAATTGATTCTTCCTTGTCTCATGAATTAAGGATCATTTGTAACCCATCTATCAATCTTCGCATCACATTTTGAATTCTCCTTCTCATTATATGTTCTTGGAAGGATTGTTCTTCTATTATGAAATTTAAATTCTTAACACAAGTAAAGATCCATCTCTCCTTTGCATTTCTAGAATTCAAGATTTTTAACGTACCTTTTTCCCCAAGTTCTCTGAGTGTGCCATATTTAGATTTGGTATGAAAGAATTAGAATTTTCTAAGTATAAATAATGTTGATTTCTCACACTATTTTTTTATTTTTTTGAGTGT
Organism: Torreya grandis; assembly: GCA_037957365.1. Classification (NCBI taxonomy): domain Eukaryota; kingdom Viridiplantae; phylum Streptophyta; class Pinopsida; order Cupressales; family Taxaceae; genus Torreya; species Torreya grandis. Next base: position 320,780 of record JARHVA010003089.1, read on the forward strand.
AACATAGGTCTTTTCTTAATGCAAAATTCAAACCTACTTCCCTTCCTCACAAAACTAAAAATTACCCTCTTCATGAACCTACTTAACATCTTCATTTTCAAAATTCATTAATCCCAAAAAACAAGGAAATAAATATTCTTTTGCATACCTTAGTGTTTATCCCTTGTTAACTTGGTTGACCTCTATTGAAGGACAACATTTTCCCATCTTTGATTCCTTCACCAAACCATATTAATGACCAAATTTCATAAATGAAGGTGGCTGCTCCAAATCAGAAAAAACATTCTTTCTTGTTGCCCCTACCAAATTTTTTAAATGGAATACCCATTTATTTTCTTTTGAGGTCACCTCTGAAGGTGCCTTATTACTAAAACCATGCAAGATATCCTTTTTCCTAGAATTTTCTTCCTTGACACATTCAGAATTGTTTACCATGCAAAATACATAATTTTGAGTGTAAGAAACAAACGTATTTGGTATGTTCAACTCAAAATTTTCTACAATCAAGTAACAAAAATTTTAAGAATTTAATTTACTCTCCAAACATAAAGTAGGGTGAATCCCTCATGGTGGTGGTGGCTACCAAAACTAAAAAAAATTAGCCTTTCCCATGGTCTAAAAGTTTCTCTTGGATCCCAAATGAAATCTGCACTTTGATCCATCTCAACATCCATCTCAAAGAGTGGATTGTCAAAATATTAGAAGTTATTTCTATCTCTTTTCTCCAATTCTACTTTTACAACTTTTGAATTTTATGAAAAAATATCCCAAATCAAGGACTTCTTGGAGTCTAACTAGCTCATCAACTACTTGCTCAATTTTCCTTTCCCTTGAATCATTCTTTTTATCCCTAAAATTTCTTGCAATATCAATCTAATTTTCTATTTTAAGAAGTGCCCTTTAATTATTTTTAAGGAGTCCTTGATAGACTCAAGCTCAAGGATAAGTTTATCAACCTTAAGATTCATTGTCTTATGAACGTTTAAGGCCTCATTTTTACATTTTATGGACACCTCCTTATCTATGACTACATGAAGATATTTTTATTTTGTTCTTTCCATTGCAACTTTGATTATATGTAAATCCATAATAGTGATAATTTCCTTCAAGTGTTCTTCTTTCCCAACTCTAGTTTCTTCAACAACTTTAAAAATTTCATCTTGATGCTCACTTATTCCCTTCATACTCTCCAAAGTCTCTTCCCTTGGTTATACCCTTTCATTATCTATCATTTGCAGCTCCTTTTTTTGCCCACAAGCTTTATGTAAACCTCACCTTGCTGCCCCATATTATCCAATTTTTGGTACTTATAAAAAATAATACTTGGTTGCCCCAAAATTCTTGGCTCTACCATATTGATGTCTTCCAATTTCATCCCTTTTGATGCTCATGATTTCATTGGAAACCTTCATCTTGCTACCCTAAATGCCTTAATTTTTGTAATTCAGAATTTTTTAAGGTTGGCTGCTCACTAACCTCATTCACTTTTTAATTTTTTCCCTCTTTTGGTGATGGATCCCTTGGGAAACTTGCTATAGGCTCATCCTTATTTTCTATTCTTTTTTTTTTTTATTGTGTACACCTCTAAAATTTCTTCTAATGTGTGATAGGTTGTCTTCATGTCATTCTTCCTCTCATATTCATCAAAGGCCATAAGCTTGTCCTCACCTTCTTTATTTTGTTCCTCTAATTGTATCCTTTGAATAAGATAATTCCTCTAATTTTCCTTAAATGATGTTATGGTTGCATTTTTGATAGAAAAATATTGCAAAAGTTGATACTTAAAGTCTTATCTTTTCATTTTATCCCTATCTAGTTTTTGTACATGCATCAACAACCTAGGATAGGATCCATTGTAAACAATTTCAAACCCTATAGCTAGTCAATATTTTAGATTTGATACCACTGTATTATCTCCAAAATGGATATTTTTCAAAATTATATTATTTATATGAAACCCTGGAAAATTACTAATTTTTCTAATTTTATGGTAGCAAATCCTAACTGTCAATAACCTTCCAAAATTAGCACAAATTTGGGTAAATACCAATGTCCCAAATGGTAACTTTACAACAATTTAGAACCCTTAAAATTATTTTTATACTTATGTAAACCCTATACACCACCCTAGGGAAATAAATTTAGAATTTAGGGCTTCCTTACAATTCCTAAAAATAATCATTCCTCTTCACAAATCATATTAAAAATTATGCAATTAATTTCTTAACTTATTGCCCAACAAATATGCCAAAAATAGGAGTCAATTAATATCTAGAAAATAAAACAAATAATTGATTTCTTTCAAATCAATAACTACTATAAAATTCCCCAAAAATATGGAATTAATTACAATAAAATATCTAATATATTTGAGGCCCTAGGACTCTCTAAAATACCTAAGAAAATCTTAAATAAATTCTATAATAATCATATAAAAATCATATTGGGGGTTAGGCATGAAAAAAGCCCTCAAACCCTAGAAAATACTCACAATTCCAAGTCACCCAAAGATGAGAATTATTACAATAAATTCAAAATATCATTAGGGAAAGAAATGACCCTCACACACTAGGAAATCACTTCCCAATCAAATTACCATCCTCCAAAATCAAGTCACCCAACTAGAAACCCTTCTTTGTTTTTGTCTTTTTTTGAAACTGGTGATCTATGTCAGCTCCTAGGTGAAGTTTCCCCATGGAGAAATGAGGTTTTGCATCCTCAATAACTTTTATTGAAGGTTTTTGTCTTTAAGACAAATGGATCAAGTGTTTTGTGCTCAAATTATAATATTTTAATATCAAAAATAACATCCCTTCAAATGATCCCCTCCTTTGCTTTTATACACCAGCCACAAAGGATATCCTAAAAAGGAGGGAAATGCCTTTTCAAAATATAAGAAAGAACACATTTTACAAATCCATTTAAGTGTATTATCACCCATGACCCTTAAAGGGCCCTAACATAAGTGAACTATTATAACATAAAGTACTTTTTACATGTGTTATTTAAGAAACCAATTATTCCCCTTCTTTTCTCTCTTTTCGCTTAGCCCTGGGAAATGGTTTAAGTTTAAAGGTCTTCAAATATTTCCTGATCAAAAGAGGGACATGATATAAAAAACCTTTTTATTTTATTATATTCCTCTTTGCACTGGTGGATTTGATATCCAATCTAAAACTTTTTATCTTTCTCTTTGCTAGAGATGTGATTTCATATAAACACTACTACATTTTTGAGTATTTGCATTGGATCCAAGAGATTCATTACTAAAAATCTCTCTCGATATGAAAAATTGTATAAAATAGATAAATTTTCATTCATGTTGGCATTACAACTTTATGATTAATTTTTGAAAGACAACCAATCTCTCCACCAATATTGAGGAATGATAATATTAGATGTTTTCTATACTTATGTGAATAATTTTTATCGATTCCCATTCAACAGACCATGTGACATAATATTCAAAGGTTTTACAGTATCTAGTTTTCCATCAAACTTAATTTCATTTCTAAAATAATATGCATGGTCCATCAACATGAAATATGATGGCCTTCGTAAGAAACCTATCAAATAATTTTCTACATAGCTGGTCACTACACCTTTGAAATGCATATTTCCCCTTTGTTGAAAGACACACATATAGGAAAAAACATTAAAAACTTAGTATGTAATGTGAAAAGATACAAATATGAACATTGTATTTATAAATCTAGCATAGAATAAATACCTAAACAAACAACCATCCTAAGAAAATTATGTATTATTTAGCATAAAACACCATAAAAGGTGAAATACCTTTAATAAATTAGTTTTGAAAGTCATACATCATAATGAAATCCCATAATTCTTATAACTCATCAATTATAGGTTCAAGGTATATATCCATTTTTTAACTTGATCTTTATTAGGAACCATTAATGACACATTAAATGTTCCTTGTGAATCATCAACCATGGATGAATATTATAATTTTTCAACACTACTAAACAAGTGGATCAACTAGTTGATAAGTTGGAAAAGGGTTTAACATCATCCATTGCCAAACCAAAACATACACTTCATGCCCTATCTTTGAAGTTTTAAGGAACATGTGAAACCCCATCACTGCTTGTATTGGTATAGTTCCATGACATTAATCATGCAAGTGAAATTCAATAGAAAATATATTTATATTTATGAATTATGAAAAAATGTTAGAAGATCTTATTTGTAATGGTAGTGTCTCTAATTATGTTTCAATATCAGGTGCCCTACATTTGGGACAAGTAACACTATGCTCATATTCCTTCCTATTTAGAATGCATTTATTTGTGCATGCATCACACTTGAGTATAAAATACCTAAATTTGATGAAATTTATCATGCCTCTCAATATGAGGATGGAATTTTGTTATTTTTATGTAACAAACTAGTTTTAGGAGGCTATATTTAAAAAATACATATTCTATCATTATATTAAATAAAAGATAAATTAGACATAATTTTTATGTTTGTATACATTGTGAACTATTATCTAACCTCAAAAAAGAATTTATATTGATGTTTGACCATCCAAACATTGATTTCAAATTCATCAATGAAAACATATCACCAACAATGATGTTCTTGAATGTCTCTCTATAAACAAATAAATTTGAGAAAATTCCAAAAACAAATCCCTATCATTAAATGACCTTAGGATTATCATTAATATTATGTTTTTATTTATAATTATAACAAACCTTATCATCTAAATCATCATGATAATGATGTCATTGAGATTTGGAAAATAAATGGTCTGTCATATGTATAAGCCCAACACCCTATTCTCGAACATATTCATCAAAAATTTCATGAATATGTTTTTGTTTTAATGGTGGGGCATTATTTAAACACCTAAAAATGGTTTATATCCATTTATTAGTCATAAAGTTACATAATTCTAGGGTGTTTGTGTATTTATTGGTTATTGGTCTAAATTATGCATTATTAGCATGTTTTGTTGTATTTCATTGTGTCCCCCCTTCTTCTATTTCTTTCCTTTATCCTCCCTCTTGTTTTTATGTTTGTATGGAGATCCCCCTAGAAAAACCTAATGAGTACATTATTTGGGGCATGGGTGTTAGATATCCATTAGGGGTTCCCTATTTCTTTTGGACATGTCATCTTGCTCATTTTTATACATTTTGAAGTCATTTTATGTCCCAATAAAGCCCTGATTTAAATTTAAGTAATCTATAAATACACATTCATCTTAGTTCTTTTAGCCATCTAAAGATTATTTGAAATAGAATCTAGCATTTATTGTCAAAATAATATATTGAGCATTTAGAAGCATTCTAGATAAATCAATAAAGCACTCAAAGAGAATTCATTCTTACACTAAAGGTTATGGTAATGCCACATAACATTACACTAGTTTACCTGGTTGAAGAATTATTTAATTTATTAGTGTGTGTTTTTAGATATTTTACATCACTGAGGGTCTACAAAATATCAATGAACCTTTGTTTTTGTATGGCGTAATGCATGCCCAAAAACACATAATCTTATTTATCATTTTTAGCTTCAATTATCTAATTAGGCTTTGAGAAGAATTAAAATTCCCTAATGATTGGCAAAAAAAAGTTTTTTTTATGTAATAAGTATAATTTCAAGTGTTTCGTACAATCTTTTATAATACTAAGTGAGGTTTTTGGACCCTCGTATCTGAGGAATTAATTTGTCAAAAAAAAATTATGCCTACCTAACACTTAGTATATGGTTATGGTGCCCAAAAACAAAACTTGATGTTTTGGACAAGGCCTTCTATTCATCATGAGTTTTGAGGGTTATCAATATCTTGCCATGAAACCCCAATTTTTGCTATCAGAATTTGACCACTATCTTAAAATTTCACAACAATTGAGATATTTTTATAAACCTTATTTTCATAATTTATTTCTAAATCTTTGGAAATTTAATTAGGTTATTAAATTTTTTTTAATTCTTAAATGTGAACTAATATTAATGAAGTTTTGGATTTACCCTGACATTTACATTCGTGAATAAAATAGTGACCTAGATGTAACTTGAAATAAGTAAAAAGACTTACAAGGAATATTTAACTATGAATATTTTATACATGCATCCACTCAATATAGCTTTTATCCCATTCAAAATATTTTTTTCAAAGGATAATTTGTAATATTTCAAATCAAAATATTTTGCATTAATTTTGTTTTCTCATAATTCTTTTTTAAAATAATATTTTACAAAATAATATTTTATAAAATAATAATAAAGTCAAATTGGATTAATTGTTTATCTCTGAATATGGATTTTGAATATTATAAAATTACACCACAGGGGTTTTCATCCTTGGGTTCGATAATAAGGATTTTTATCCTTATATTTAGGTTATGTAATCAAGGGGTTACATCTTTAAAATCCATTGTAAAGCAATTCGTTATACAAGTTATATCTTTAATACATAATTGGATGAATGCATTTTTCCCAATTTAATGAATGAATGTAAATATGTCATAACCTCTCCATCAAATGTTATGTCTTTCCCAAGAGTGGTGACTATTTTTGTAATGAAAGATGACTTTATTAATTTCAAATCAGTGATTATGTATAATTAATGATGATAATTACTCCTTTAATAGGAACACTTAAATTAAAGTGTATTTTCTATGCATTTATATGATTTGTTGCCCTTGTATTGGTTGACTACATTTTATTTGCCTTGTGTTCGTTGAGTTCTTGAACTTATTAGCAAATGAAGAGATTTTTGTGAAAGCACTTGATGATTTTATCAATGCATTAATATTATTTATGCAATCTAAAAATTGGTTGTAATAAAATGGTTACAACAATTATGGAAGTTATCTATTTAGAACTTAACTAATTTTACTAAAGTTTTATTACATTATTTAACACCCCTTCTTAATGATTAAACTAGAGACAAATCTAAATTTGTTTCAAAACTTTACAAAAAGAATATAACTAAGAGGTTTAGTCATTATATTTGTAGGATGCTCTATAGAATCATGTAAGTAAAGAGAAAATTCCATAGAATCAACCAACTATTGAATGTAGTCATGATGCATCTCGATGTGTTTAGTGCGAGCATGAAAAATAAGATTATTTACTAAATTTAATACACTTTTATTATCACAAAATAATGGAGTAGGTGTATATGAAGGAAGATAAAAATCAACGAGAATCTGATGTAGCTGAACTACTTCATAATTAGCACTGACTATTGCTTTATATTCTACTTTAGTGGAAGACAGAGTAATGGTATGTTGAAGCTTGCTCTGTCATGAAGTAACTCTTGAACCAAAAGAAAGCATATACCTGATGGTAGATTTTTGAATATCAATTGATCCTCCATAATCATAGTATGTATAACCTATCAATATAAAAAAAATTGTCCTCTGATAGAGAATGCCAAAGTCAAGAGCTCCCTTGACATATTGAAAAACATGTGTTTCTTTTATCCAGTGTACTAGCTTTGGTTGAGATTAAAATTGAGAAAGGTGTCTAACAACAAAACATAAATATGGTCAAGTGGTGGTAAGATATATCAAGCTGCCCACCAACTATCTATATAATGATTTATTGACCAGTGATGAATCATCATGTGTTGATAATTTAGCCCTACCTTAATAGGTGTAGAAGCAGAATTATAATCCATCGTTCCAAACTTCTTTAGAGGAGTAGTGGCATACTTGACCTAATCAATGAAAATGGAGTGGTCATTTTTCCAAAATTATACACCCAAATAATAATTTAGGAGGCCTAAATCAGTCATATCAAAATCAGTACACAAATTTGATTTAACTTTCTGAATCACTATGTCTTCACTACTTGTAATGGCAAGGTCATCAACATACACAATATCATCATCAATTGTTCTTATAAATAAATTTAGATCAGATGGACTCTATCTAAATCCAAAATCTTATAGATGTTGATCAATTTTGATGTATCAAGCTCAAGGAGCTTGCTTAAGCCCATACAAAGACTTCACCAACTTGAAAACCAAATGATCATGACTATGTTCCTAAAAACCTTTAGGCTATAACATGTATACTTATTCATCCAAATAACCATTAAGGAAAGCACTTTTGACATCTATTTGAAATAATTTCTAACCAAAATAAGATGTGATATAAATAAGTAACCAAAATGTGACCATTTTTATAGTAGGATAAAAAGTCTCTTCATAGTATATTCCCTCCTATTATGAAAATCCTTTCACAAAAAAATGGTATTTGTACTTGTCCAAAGTACCATCATCCTTGAATTTGACTTTGTACACCCATTTTTAGCTAATGGCTTTCTTCCTTAGAGGTAAATCCACCAATATCTAGGTATCGGTTCTCATTAAGGCATCATATTTTGATTTCATCTCTTTCTCCCACTCAAGTTTGCCTTGTGCATCAAAATATCATTATGACCTCTAAAATACTAAAAAGATAAAAAGAAAGAACAAAATACATAATCTCTTCATCATCATTTGAATCCAAAACTAACTTTCTTGGCTACCGAGACCATGTATGAGATTGAGTAATATCCCCCTTTTATACATCCTATAGAGTGGTGCAATACCACTTGGGTCTCTTTTATACCAAGGATTCATGTTTCTACTGAACAACAAATAGATAATTAGTTGACTCAAGTTGACGATGTTGATACACTAATGGAGTGTTAGCCATAGATTGTTGTACTGAAGACTATTAAGGTTTCTCCAAAACATGTGTTTCCTTATCTTTTAGAGAAAGTACAATACTAGAAACCTCTATATTATCAGAGTTAACTTGTTGATTATAAACAAAAAATGATTTTGTTTTTTTACATCAACATCCTAACTAATGATGATCTTGTTAGTAGACACATATATTATTCTATATGCCTTAGATTTATTACTATAACCAACAAATAAATATCATGCACATTTAGAATCTAGTTTACTTCTCTATTTATTAGGAATGAGAGCATATGCAGTAGAACCAAAAACATGAAAATTTTTTACCTCTAGTTTGATGTTGGACGAGGATTATTCCAAAGTGTTTTTTTCCAAATCCTTACAGGGACTTCTATTCAATATGTAGACTATTATGTTTATTGCTTTTCCCTAGTATTTATATAGCACACCTCTATTATACATCATGGATTCAACCATCTCTATGACTATGTGATTTTGCCTTTCAACCACTCCATTCTACTGAGAAGTGTATGAGTTCGTTAGCTACCGATGAATTCCTTCATTGTCATAATAGTTATTATATTGCTTTGAAGTGAATTTTCCCCCATTATCGAATCTTAAGGATTTGATCTACTAACTTATTTGATTTTATACCAGTATTTTATATTTTACAAAATCAACAAAATAGTCAAAGTTCTTATTTAAGAAGTAGACCCAAATTTTTTAATAAAAATCATCTACGAACAACAACAAAATACCTTGCACCTAGAATAGTAGATGACTTCCAAAATGGATTACATAGATCTGCATGAACAAGATCAAGGAGCCCCTTTTCTCTCTAGGTACCTTCAATAGGAAAAGGTTTCCACTTCTATTTTCCATCCAAGCAAATTGCACATACATCCTTCTTGGCATGGATAGTAGGCAATCCAAGAACCATATTCAATTTTTGGAGTTTGGCCAAATATTGAAGATTGAGATGTCCAGATATCTCATGCCATGTAACACTGGTATTATCCTCCATAACTAATGCATTCAAACTGATAGTATAATGATCAACAACTCTATACAATCTATTTTTCCCAATGACTAGGGCTATGATTTTATCATTTTTGATATCAAACACAATGCATTTCTTTCCTAAGAAATTGACTGTAATGTGAGGGTTTTCAGTTAACTAATTGACTGATATAAGATTTTTGTTCATATTAGGTACATACCTAAAATTCTTGACTATGAACTTTGTATTATTATTCAATATAATGTGTATATCTCATATCCCTTATACACCATGTGATATACCATCACCCAAGGAAACTAAATTTGAAAAACTTTATTTTGTAGTGAAATTAACATACCAGTCTTTTTGACATGTAAAGTGTCATGATGCACTAGAATAAAAAAACCAATCACTGAGAGTCCTCTCATCAAAACATGATACCATTAGAGCATATTCTTCCTTAGATTCAACTTCAATTACTACCACATTTGGATGCCCTTTTTCCTTCTTGTTATGTGTTAGATCGTATTGTCTTTTTCTACATTATTTCTTGATATGACCAATTTTTTGACAATAATAACATTTTACCTTGAATTTTGGGGAAGATGAAGACATATCTAAACATATTTTCCATTTCCCTTTGGATTGGGTGGCAAATGCACTTTCTGATTGGCCTGAATTGGGCTCACTGAAGTGTGTCTACCTCTATTATTTTTGTAATAAATATGAACTCACCTAATTAAAAGTAAGATTGTTACTCTCTATCATCAGGTGCAAAGCTTCCATGAATAATTCATATGAAGGTGTTAAGTTATTCAGAATAAGAGCTACCATATCATCATCATCCACCTTTTTTTTATGGCTAACAACTACTCATGGAGATATTTCATCTGTAATAAATAATTTAATAGAGACCCACCTTCTGACATTTTTTTGGAAAATAGTTGATTTTTCAAATAAAGTATTTGACTCTTTTTTGAATTCTAGTACTTCTTCTTGAGACTGGTCAATAGTGCACTTACTTGTGTAGCATTCTAGACCTCTAAAATCATGTCATCTAACACAAAAAGTTTCAATAATAGAAGGGATTCTTTATTACATTTGTCATAATTAGCAAAATTCATGTTGGTCAGTGTTCTGTGTCAAGTATTATCTTATCACAATCATAAAATTTCACAATCATCAATATTTTATGACTCCATACATTTTAATTTTGCCTAGTTAATTTTTGGGCCTCAAGAAGGATGAGATTCTGAATATTAGCCATTTTTCACTCCAAAAAATAATTTTTAACCAATAAAATAAAATTCTATAAAATTGAACTCTCTCTCTCTCTCTCTCTCTCTCTCTCTCTCTCTATATATATATATATATATATATATATATATATATATATATATATGTACATATATATATATATATATATATATGTATATATATATATATATAGATGTATGTACACACACACACACACACACACACACACACACACACACACACACACACACTTGCTTGTGTAGCATTCTAGACCTCTAAATTCATGTCATCTAACACAAAAAGTTTCAATAATAGTAGGGATTCTTTATTACATTTGTCATAATTGGAAAAATTCATGTTGTTCAGTGTTCTGTGTCAAGTATTATCTTATCACAATCATAAAATTTCACAATCATCAATATTTTATGACTCCATACATTTTAATTTTACCCAGTTAAATTTTGGGCCTCAAGAAGGATGAGATTCTGAATATTAGCCATTTTTCACTCCAAAAAATAATTTGTAACCAATAAAATAAAATTTTACAAAATTGAACTATATATATATATATATATATATATATATATATATATATATATATATATATATATATATATAATCTTGATTTTGTTCAAATTTTATCCACTCAATTAAAAAATCCAAAAAAAATTCAAATGATATATGTGAACTCACAATAATTTTATTGGCCTTCCTCAACTGTTGGCATGTCAATTTTTTTTGATCTTGTGTGATTCTAGTTGTACTTTTCTATGATTTTCCCACTACAAATTTCAATGTTTTCTCAGGTGGAATTTTTCCTTACCTATCTTCTTGCTCCCTGGTGACCTTTCAAAAACTCTAGGTTCCTTCCTCAATGATATTGTCCCATGTGCACCTTTAATTACAAATTTAAACCCTCAATGATCATAAAAACCTCAATGATCTCCATGTAGTGTCAATTTTCATCCCTACAGTTGTCAGAAACCCTCAACAATCTCCCTATTACATTATTTTTATTCCCTACAACATCTTCTTTCTATAAACCCATGTGTGCCCTTCCTATGACTCACTTTGCATTGTATCCCTCATGTTTCCTCATATTTTCTCCTCTTTGAGGCAAAAAACCTCTGTGTTTGTTTACTTTTGCGTTCAACTTGAATGGGACTACTCTGTGTGTAAGTTGAAGGTCGATGTGATTGCTTTTTCCTCTTCACCTTTGATATCCTCATTGTGTTCTCTTTTCCACCTTTGATCTCCACTTCCCTTAAGGTAACTAGGGTTTCCTCGAATGGTGAATAATCATACCTTCTTTGGCTTTCTTGAGTGGTGGCTCTGATACCACTGTTAACAAATGAAGAGATGTTTGTGAAAGCACTTGATTATTTGATCAGTGCATCAATATTATTTATGAAATCCAAAAATTGGTTAAAAGCAAATGGTTATAATAATTATGGAGGTTATCTATTTAGAACTTAACTAATTTTAGTTGTCTTATTACATTATTTAACAAAATTGGTTATTGATTACGTTGTTATTCCTTCTTGACTATTATGCAATTGTTCTAAGTAGAGTTTGACTACTGTGATTTTGATTGTGGGTGAATTTTGAGGATATTACAAAACCCCCTTCCTAAAATTACTTATCCATAAGAAACTTTAGTAAAAATGAGGATTCAATTTCTTCTTTCTCTGTATTTGTTCTCAACTTCTCAATATCATACTTGAGTCTCTCATTTTTTGCATTCAGTCCTCCAACTATTCCAACCTATGTTTAAACTAATGTCTTCCTCTTCAATGATATAATATCATATCCAACACATTATTGGGTTGTAATTATGTTAATCCCACCATAGTTTTCATATTTAGATTCATCAATATTTGGATTCTAATCGGGGTCAAATAAAAGTAAGAATACTAACTCATTCCTTGACTTATTTTTAAATTAATCAACCAATTGTTGCCAAGAATAAGAGACTATTATTCCATCTAGATGTATCCATTGCCCACATTGATGATCACATAAACTTGGAATGATATCAAGAATCTAAGTTAAATTAGAAACTATGACCACCATATCCTTTGTATTAGAGGATAATTGAATAACACTAGAGAGCAATGAAGCTAGACACTAAAGTTTTACTGACGATTTGCTATCTCTAGGTTCAAATGGCTATTGAATTTTTTGTTCATGCCATCTTCATTTTCCAATAGTATCTATTGAATCTTCTACAATACTAGAAGCTTTCTTCCTACACATTTATTTAAAGAAAGTATTATCCACAAGTTTAGGATGATTACACAACTTCCAAAATAAACAAATTAATTGTAGAATGTTAAAAGATGTATTAACTGATTGTATTACATTTGTTACAACTTTAAACTTGAAAATTTCCAAATATAGTGAAATCTAAGATGGTTGAATTATGTAGATAAGAATATACTCTATTTTTTTATGGTAGATATTTCTTATTTATTGAGGTATTATGGCATAGAATACAGTATTGTATCATTGTTTATAAATGTAGTGTTCTTGCCTACGCAAAATCCTCTTCCTTCATACTTTTATTATGGTCACAACTTCATTAAATGGGTTTAGTGTGTAATTGTTTGAATGCAGATAGAGGACCAAGAAGGTTCAGATCTAAAAAATCAATCTTTACATAGAATTAATTTAAATGATTTTGCACAAGAGTCCCCATCAAAAAAATTCTTTGAGGATAATTTAGAGATAATAGAGAATCAATAGTCTTATTCCATACATATTTTTTAAGTCTATGTACCTCATCACATACAAGAAGGCCAGGTTTTGAAGATGTTATTCTATCATAATGTTTTCAAAATAGTTCATGTTGACCATTTTTGTTCCTATAGGCCAAAAAATTGGTCTCCCTTTCTTTCCTTGCTATCCCAGTCTTTGTTGCCTTTACCTTACTACAAATGCTCCATTTCCCTTTGCAATAGCCCTATTCTTATGAAAAGTTGAAATATCTAAGACCTATAGGTTCTTAGCTTGACATGGGGCTTATTTCACTTTGGGTATTGCCTTGGACAAGCCTTTTGGCAAAGGGATGGGCCAGTTCAAATAATGCAAGTCTTTTACAAAGCTCCAAAGATAAAGCGTCCTTGTGGAGGGCAATCACGTCATAAACTAGACCATTCAAGCAGGATCTAAAGCATAATTCTAAACCCAATATGCCCTTACAGAGGTCAGTAAACACATTCAAGAACATGAGCAAGGCAAAAGATTCCTTTGGACATTTTGTCTGAAGGAAATCCATGGCAAAAGGCAAAGGTCCTTCAGATAAAACGTCCAAAGTAAAATACAAGGAAGGAACAAAGGCAAATTCCTTCGGACATAAGCCCAAAGGAATTCCTTCATACTTTTTGTCTAAAGGAATTTGTCAAAGGAAAAGACCAAAAGAAAAAGACCAAGACATGAAGGAAGGTTTTCCTTCAGATAAAATGTCTGAAGGAATTCTTTCAAATATTTTTTATGAAGGAATTGAGATGACCAAGGGAGCCTGAAGGAGCCTGAAGTGTTGAGTTGTGGAGCTAAAAGCTTCACCAATGACCTAGTGTGGAGGTTGTTGGACTTAACCAGTAACCGGCATCAGTAGTATCACTGACATCGGTCAGGGATCGGCTGACGTCGGTCATATGCAGACCGACAGTGACTGGCATCGGTCACCTGTGTGTGTGCATTTACATGCATTTCTAGAATTAGATTTGTTCTAATTTTAGGAGGATAGAGTGTTTGCATGTAAAGACTAATTCTAGTCTTGAGTCTATTTTTCTAATTATTGTTTGCCTTGGATCCTATTTAAGAGACCCATGGGGCATGTATTGTAATGAAGTAGTAAGCAAGATCAATTAGATGTGTAAGGTGCAAGATCAAGAAGATCTGTTGAAGAGTAGGGAATAACAACTTAGTTGTTGAGTTGATTGTAATTGATTGAGAGAGAGAGAACTCTTGATGGAGAAATACTGTACACCCAAGAAGTGTGGGAAGAGTGAGATTTCTTCATTGTATTCTGGAAGAGTTGAATAGAGATTGGTTTTTTCTCATATCTCCTCTTATTTGATATTTCATATTTCTAGTTACTTATTACTTCTGGTTTAATTCCATGTTTAGTTGCTTATACAAAAGTAATCAATTGTACTCTAAGTTCCTAACAAGTGGTATTAGAGCGGGTTAGTGTTGTTGATTACAGGATTCACTCTCAGGGGTCTCTGATTGAGTGGGAGTAAAGCAATGGCAGAAGAAAGTAAACTAAGAATGGAGAAACTCAATGGCAAGAATTATCAATTATGGAAGATGCAGATATAAGATTATCTGTATCAAAAAGATTTATATTTACCATTGGGTGGGGTTTCAAGCAAGCCCACAGATATGCAAGATGAAGAATGGAATGTTCTTGATAGAAAGGCTTTTGTATCTATAAGGTTGAGCCTGGCATCTTCTATGATTTCTATCTTATCACAAGCAAAGACAACGGTAGAGTTGATGGATACTTTGGCAAATTTATATGAAAAACCCTCAGCTTCAAATAAGGTATATCTTATGAAGCAATTATTTAATTTGCAAATGCAGGAAGGTGGATCTATATATAGTCATCTTAATGATTTCCATGAAATTGTAAATCAGTTAAATTCAGTCAAAATAGTTTTTGATGATGAAATTAAGGCTCTCTTAATCTTATGCTCTTTACCTGAAAGCTGGCACAACTTGGTAATGGAAGTTAGTAATACTGCATCTGCTTCAAATATCTTGAAATTTGATGATGTTGTTAGTGTAATCTTGAATGAAGATATTCGCAAGAAAAGTTTAGCAGAAACATCATGCAATGATTTAAGTCTTGAAAGTAAGGGAAGGCAAAGAGAGAAAGGCAAGCAAGGGAAATCAAGGTCAAAGATGGGAAGGAGATCCAAATCTAGAAATGGGAAAATAACCTGCTGGAATTTTGGAAAGAAAGGGCATGCAAAGAAAGATTGTTGGTTGAAGGATAAAAAATAAAATCAGCATGAAAGTAATAAGGAAGCAAATGTTGTAGCTATTGTTACATAAGATGCTCTTATATTTTCTTTGGATAGTCAAGTAGAATCATGGGTTTTAGATTCTGGTGCTTCTTTCCATGCAACCCCGAATAGAGAATTTTTCAATGATTATATCCATGGAGATTTTGGAAAAGTTTATTTAGGGGATGATGAGCCTTGTCAAATTGTTTGCAAAGGAAAAGTCCAGTTGAAATTGTAGAATGGCAACACATGGGTGTTGAAGGATGTCATGCATGTACCCATCCTGAAGAGGAATCTAATTTCTGTAGGAAAGTTGGGTGATGAGGGTTGCATAGTAACTCTCACAATTGAATCTTGGAAAGTTTCCAAGGGTGCACTTGTATTAGTAAGAGGTAAGAGAGTAGGTACACTTTATCTATCTACTTGTATTATTGATTATTCTCCTTCTATTTTATCTACTTCAGATGTAGATGTAAAGTTGTGGCACTATAGGCTTGGTCACATGAGTGAGAAGGGAATGAATGTTCCTAAGTCAAAAGGTAAGCTTTTAGATTTAAAAAGCATAGATCTAGATTTCTGTGAGCATTGTATTTTTGGGAAACAAAAGAAAGTGAGGTTTCTCAAAACTGGGTCAACAAAGAAGAAGCACAAGTTGGAGCTTGTTCACACAAACATGTGGGGACCAGCTTAGGTAGATTTTATTGGAGGATCACAATATTATGTTTCTTTCATTGATGATGCTATAAGAAAGGTATGGGTTTATTGCATAAAGAGGAAATCTGATGTTTTTGACACATTTAAGAAATGGAAAGCTTTGGTTGAGAATGAAATAGGTTTGAGATTGAAGTGCCTTAGATCTGATAATGGTGGTGAGTATTGTAGTAATAAATTCAATAACTACTATTATATGAGTGGAATACGTAGGGAAAGGATGGTTCCAAGGACACCTCAACAAAATGGAGTTGTTGAAAGGATGAATAGAACAATAATGGAGTGTGCACGGAGTATGAGGTTGCATGCTAGTTTGCCCTTACAGTTTTGGGCAGAAGCTGTAGATACTATGGTTTACCTAATTAATAGAGGACCTTCTACTGCACTGGATGGTGGAATTCCAAAAGAGGCATGGACAGGTAAAAAGGTAGATCTTTCATTTCTTAGAGTTTTTGGTTTTGAATCTTTTGTGCACATCGATAAAGAAAATAGAAAGAAGCTGGATGCTAAATCTATGCGGTGCACTTTCATTGGTTATGGTTTTGGAGATTGTAGATTCTGGTTATGGAATTTAGAAACTAACAAAATTATTAGAAGTTGTGATATAGTTTTCAATGAGAAGGTGATGTATAGTGATCAGCTCAAGAGGCTAAATAATTTTGAGCAGGGTAATCTTGATTTGGATGAGGTTATGATCCAAAAATGAGCTCATGGGTAAAAATCATCACTCATAGAAAAACACAGATACCAATGTTGATTAGATAGAGACCGATGTCAGTCAGATAAGAACCGATGTCAATCAGATAGTGACTAACTTCGATCAGGTGGAACTAACATCGGTTGAGTGCAGACTGAGAGATGATCGGGATCGGTCACTGATAGAGAATTTGGGTGGATAGCAAGCTGTAAATGAGTCTTAAATGCCCATGAGGAGGTCTATAAGGGTAAGTAAACCTCCAATTCATTATTCCCATTCTTTATACTATGTGTTGCTCACTGATGGTGGAGAACTAGAAAGTTTTGATGAGGCAATGCAGGTAGAATCTAGGAAACAGTGGGAGCATGGCATGAATGAAGAAATTGATTCCATGGAAAAGAACCAAAAATGGGATTTGGTTGAGTTGCCAGCTAGAAAGAAAGCACTGAAAAACAAATGGGTATACAAATTAAAGGAAGGAGAGAATGGACAAATGAGACATAAGGCTAGGTTGGTAGTAAAGGGATTTGCACAGAAACTAGGTATTGATTTTGGT
Organism: Torreya grandis; assembly: GCA_037957365.1. Taxonomy (NCBI): domain Eukaryota; kingdom Viridiplantae; phylum Streptophyta; class Pinopsida; order Cupressales; family Taxaceae; genus Torreya; species Torreya grandis. Next base: position 338,696 of record JARHVA010003089.1, read on the forward strand.
GAAATTTTTTCTCCTATAGTAAAGATGACTTCTATTCAGACTGTATTGTCTTTAGTTGTTATTGAGGATTTGCACCTTGAGTAGCTTGATGTTAAGACAACATTTTTTCATGGAGATTTGGATGAAGAGATATTTATGGATTATCCGAAAGGTTTTGAGGTCAAAGGTAAGGAGAAACTTGTGTGCAGGTTGAAGAAAAGCCTATATGGTCTTAAGCAAGCTCTAAGACAATGGTATTTGAGGTTTAACAAGTTTATGACAAAGCATGGCTTTAGTAAATGTCAATCTGACCATTGTGTTTATTTTACCAAATTAGATAATGGTAGTTATATTATCTTGTTACTGTATGTAGATGATATTCTTGTTGCAAGTTCACACATGTAGAAAATTATTGAGCTAAAGGTAAACTTAGCTCACACATTTGCCATGAAGGATTTAGGAGCAGCAAAGAAAATCCTTGGCATGAGTATTAAGAGAGACAAGAAAAATTATAGTTTAATTTTGTCTCAAGAGGATTATGTGAATAAGGTGTTGGAGAGGTTAAATATGCAGGATGCAAAACCAGTAAGGACACCAATGGCTGGACACTTCAAGTTGAGCAAATAACAGTGTCCTAAATCACATGATGAGGTTGAGTGCATGAGTAGAGTTCCATATGCTTCAACAATTGGGAGCTTGATGTATGCAATGGTATGTAGTAGACCTGATATTACCCAAGTAGTGGGAGTTGTCAATAAGTTTATGGCCAATCCAAGAAAGGAATAGTGGAAAGCAGTTCAGTGGATTCTTAGATATTTGAGAGGGACTAGTAGTAGGCATTTATGGTATGGAGGGTCAAACACTTCTCTACATGGGTATGTAGATTTGGATATGGTAGGTGACTTGGATGGCAAGAGAAGCACCACATGATATGTGTTCACTGTTGGTGGAATGGTAGTTAGCTAGATTTCAAAGTTGTATAAGATTGTTGCCCTGTCTACTACAGAGGTAGAATACATTGCAGTCAAAGAGGCTAGCAAGGAAACGATATAAATGACTCAGTTCATGGAAGAGTTGGGAAAGGATTAAGAGAGTTGAAAATTGTACAGTGATAGTCAAAGTGCAATTCATTTGGCAAAGAATTCAGCCTTTCATTCAAGAACCAAACATATACAGCTTAGGTACCACTTCATTAGACAAGTATTGGAGGATGGACAGTTGAAGCTAGAAAAGATCCATACGGATAAGAACCCTGCAAATATGTTAAAAAAGCCAGTAACAAAGGAGAAGTTGAATCTTCATTTAACTTTTGTTGTTCTTCAAGATTGAACTTGAAGATGGAGAAACAAGCTAGAGAAACAAGACAGAGGATGTTTTTGTATAGGTACAGGTGCAGCTGTTTATCTCTAAGTGGGAGATTGTTGAGTTGTGGAGCTAAAAGCTTCACCAATGAGCTAGTGTGGAGGTTGTTGGGCTTAACCAGTAACTAGCATCAGCGATATTGCTAACATCGGTTAGGGATCAGCCAATGTCAGTCAGATTAACAGTGATCGGCATCGGTCACCTGTGTGTGTGTGTTTGCATGTGTTTCCAAAATTAGATTTGTTCTAATTTTAGGAGGATAGAGTGTTTGCATGTAAAGACTAATTTTAGTCTTGAGTCTATTTTTATAATTATTGTTTGCCTTGGATCCTATTTAAGAGACCCATGGGGCATGTATTGTAATGAAGTAGTAAGCAAGATCAATTAGATCTGTAAGGTGCAAGATCAAGAAGATATGCTAAAGAGTAGGGAATAACAATTTGGTTATTGAGTTGATTGTAATTGATTGAGAGAGAGAGAACTCTTGAGGGAGAAATATTGTACACCCAAGAGGTGTGGGAAGAGTGAGATTTCTTCATTGTATTCTGGAAGAGTTTAATAGAGATTGGTCATTTCTCATATCTCCTCTTATTTGCTATTTCCTATTTCTAGTTACTTATTACTTCTAGTTTAATTTTGGGTTTAGTTGCTTATACAAAAGTAATCAATTGTATGCCAAGTTCCTAACAAGAAGGGCAAGTGCCCTTGTATAGGGCTCTCAGCAACCAAAAAAGGGACCTTTTCCAAGCTTTGAAGGGACACTTTCCCTTTAGGAAGGTTCAATTACAAAAGGTTGAAGGAATACAAAAGGTCAAAGAAATTACCAAAGGGATGATGGGCCTAAGCACACCAATTTTAACATAGTAAACTAGTTGTTGGAGTTTAAACATCTGGTGATGGGCATGTGAACATCAAATTCAAGGCAGAAAAATAGTCGTTGGTTTTTTAATAGTGATAGGCCCACATACATCAATTTTGATGGGATGCGTCAGCTGAGAAAGGAGCTTGAAGAGCTAGGAAATGATGGAAAATAGCCCTAAGGGCCAAAGAACTAGAAAAAAGACAAAATTCAAGTGCAAGAGCAGACATAACAGGCTAGGTGGCATAAAAAGCATTGGCACAAGAATTTATTGTTGTAGATGAAATAGTCTCCACCAAGTGACCACCAAGGGGAATGTGGGAATTCAATAGAATGGCCCATTTTTTCCTCATTTTACATTAATGAGAAGATAGTCATGTGAGACCCATGTTCTTGTAGTGACATTTAATATGGGTTAAGAACCAAAATTCAAGACTTGTGACTACCATGACATGGTTTCTTTAGCAGACTTCCTCCTTCTTAGGCATTCAACACAACATGGACCAATTTTTTGGAAGGCACCAAAGTCTTCTTAATCATGATATATATATATATATTGTAACCTCTCAGTTGAGAAAGAGATCTCTCATTTTTTAAAGTGAAGCCCTACCAAATTTTACCTTTGATAAATAAGAATGCATTTTACCTCTATTTGACTTGTTATACTTTTGAGTATGCTTGCGTAATAAACTCTATGTTCAGTAATTTTTGCTTGATGATTCTATGGATTGATACCAACATACCTAGTGTATCCAAAGGCCATTTGGTAGGTCAAATAAAAAGTGATTCATCTGGAGCATAGAGATAGAGGAGTAATATTAGACATTGTGTTTTCTATAGTTCCTATGATAAGTTCCTCTTCCTTGTATCTTCACCAAGCCTCCCTATTAAAGCACCCTACAGTCTAGTTTTTCTATCAAATAAAGTGTCTATTCACCCTTATCTTAGTCTAAAGTGTTGATATTATTGAGTAGATCAAAATCATTTTGGTGCATCATCATTTAGATAGGTTTTATTTTGGTTATATCCTTCTCCCTTTTCACCCCCCATCAGTAGTAGTAGTAGTAGTAGTAGTAGTAGTAGTAGTAGTAGTAGTAGTAGTAGTAGTAGTAGTAGTAGTAGTAGTAGTAGTAGTAGTAGTAGTAGTAAAAGACCTCAGATATCCATCAAAGGGAGCTAACCCTTATCTAGAGATTTTCCCCTTAGTTTTTCCAAACCCACAGCAAGAGAGGAGTCTCCATTGTGTTTCATGGAAGAGAGAAGCTCAACCTTCTTTCAAGGGTGCAATCCATAGCATCAATAGTTTTTGGCATGCCTAGTGGGACTCATTTCTTTATGGAGTTGAAAGATTTTTTGGTGTGTTCTTCAACCAATCAACCTCTATAGGCATTTCAACCAACACCAATAGTGACTCTGAGTTGAATCAATTGGTTAAGCAGTCCTGGTGCCATCAAGAAATCACATTTTGGTATGTGTAATTCCATTGCTTAGCAGCATGGGTCATGTGTTCCTTCATATAAATTTGATCAAGCTTAGGTTGTTCATGGAATCACCTCAAGTAATTCTCCTAATTTCCCTTCACCTATATTAAAGGAAGTTATGTTGGAGTTTGATAAGTGATAGAGATAAATAGATTGGAGGAGTAGAATAGATATTAGCAAGAGCTTCTATACAAAGAGGAGTGTTTGTTTAGGCAAGCTTAGGCCTTACAATACATGAAGGAAGAAGTAGAAATCAGCCTTGTGTGCCTTCTCCCATTCTAAAACAACCCCCTCTTATTCTAAATAAATCCCCCTCTTGTGCACGAAATCCTTTCTACCAAATAGCACTTGCTCACTCTAGCTCATCTGATGCAGTAACCACTCCTGCTCTTAATCCCTTGTACCTATCTTTTCAACATCAAAGGGAATTAGATAAACCTCCCATGGAAATGAAACTTCTCAATTCCTTAGACTTTGAATCCTCCTTTGAAGGGAATCATCCTATGCCTTTTGAAAAACAACATGTCTCTCTTTAGGAAATTATTAATGTGCATCAATAGTCTCTTCCTAGTCTCCTCAACCTCCTCAAGTCTTTCAACATGATGTCAAGATTCCAAGTTGGAGGAGGTAATACCATGGACCATCTTAGGGCCTTGGAAATGATGAATCTACTTCAACTCATGGTGATCCTCATGATCTCCAAGAAAGGCTCTCCCAAGAGAATATAGCTAGGCAAATTACAGAGTTGGAGTCCAGAATGAGATTCCTCAACTACGGTGTGATGGACGGTTTAGACTGAATAGCAAATTTGATGTCTGAACATACCCCATCTACACTCCTTAAAGAGAGCTATCAAGCCACATCTGATGTAGATGAAGTGTTGGCCAAATGGAAGGAAGAGAATCATTTTATTCTAGCTCAAGGATTTCCTCCTCTTCCACATGAGTCTATCCATCAACCCTCCACTCCATTCTTTCTCAAGGAGGAACCTATTTTGAAAGAGGAAAGTGAAGAAGAGAGTATCCAATTTGCATCTACCCAAGAGTCTATCATGATTGACAATGAGGATGAGATCATCATGGATGATACCTTTGAAGACATCATCAACAAAGGAGAAGACACGGGTCATGTATACATGTGGATGTTCCAGCAATATGAAGAAGAGGTTGACAAACTTTATCTATTAACAATGGATGATGAGGAAAGTAAGCATGGTGAGCTCTCTCCTCCTTTGTTTGATGAACTTCCTTGTTGCTTTGATGAATAGAATGACCATACCATGGGACCCAAGTTGGAGGAGGATCATGAGCATGTCTTGGAACAACTAAAGACTCTTTTTTTAGCAAGAAAGGGAGAGACCTATACATCTTGATGAAAGCTTTGAAGAAGAGATCTTTGAGAAAGAAGGTGAAATTCTATGGGATAAGCAAGTAGTTTTTGATCTCATTTTAGACATCACAATAGACACCCTTCTTCAAGAAAGCCATGATGAAGTAGAAGATCAGTTTGATAGGCTCTTCAATGAGGTAGAAGGGAACAAGTCAATCCATGATGCATGTCAAGGGGGATATGAGATAAATGAGGCTTATGGTGATAAGATAGTAGCCATTAATTTATTGATGAAATACACCAGCATGAGGGGCCAACATGAATCAAGTTTCAAAGGGAAAAGTGAATACATAGATGTTGGAGACATGTTCGACCCTGATCCACTTGGATATAAGCCAATCAAGGTGGCAAGCAAGAAGGATAAGTCACCAAGTCTCCATTCCATTTAGTCACATGTCTAGCACCATACATTTTATTACCATGGAGGCTTAATAAGTTTTCCCTTTGATCCAAGAGGGAGGCAAATATATCTTGTTAGCTATACATAATATTTTTCTTTTAGTTGTCTTTGTTTTCCCTAAATGCTATTTGCATAGGTGTAGTGTTTTTTTAGCCTTATTGTGTGTTGTTTTTTCCTTTTTGCTTGAGGTAAAGATTTGTTGGTTCATAGGTATTTAGAAGGCTATTTCTAAATTTTTCAATCTACATCCTGACTCCATGCCCAATGGACTTTGAGGCTACTAGTCTTCTTTAGCATAGCAGGCATGTTTCCCTTATGAATCACCAAATTGTTGACCTTTTTTGGTCCTGTAGGTCAAAAAATTAGTCTCCCTTTCTTTCCTTATTGTCCCAATCTTTGATGCCTTGACCTTGATACAAATCATCCATTTCCCTTTACAATATCCCTATTCTTATGAAAAGTTGAAATATCTAAGACTTGTAGGTTCTCAGCTTGATATGGGGCTTATTTTGCTTTGGGTAATTGCCTTGGACAAGCCTTTTGGCAAAGGGATGGGCTAGTTCAAAGAATTCAAGTCTTTTACAAAGATCCAAAGATAAAGTGCCCTTGTGGAGGGTAGTCTAGTCACAAACTAGACCGTTCAAGTAGGATCTGAAGGGAAATTCTAGACCCAAGATGCCCTTGTGGAGGGCAGTAAACACATTCAAGAAAGTGAGCAAGGCAAAGGATTCCTTCAGAAATTTTGATCAAAGGAAATCCATGACAAAAGGCAAAGGTCCTTTAGACAAAATGTTTGAACTAAAATACAAGGAAGGAACAAAGGCAAATTCCTTCAGACTTTTTATCCGAAGGAATTTGTTAAAGGAAAAGATTGAAAGAAAAAGATCAAGACATGAAGGTAGGTTTTCCTTTAGGAAAAATATCTAAAGGAATTCCTTTAGACATATTGTTCGAAGGAATTGAGATGACCAAGGGAGCCCGAAGGAGCTCAAAGGGCAATTGCCCTTGTAGAGGGCTCTTAGTGACCAAAAAGGTGACCTTTTCCAAACTCTAAAGGGACACCTTCCCTTTGGGAAGGTTCAATTGCAAAAGGCCAAAGGAATACAAAAGGCTAAATAAATTACCAAAGGGATGATGGGCCTGAGCACTTCAATCTTAACATAGTGAACTATCCATTGGATTTCAAACATCTGGTGATGGGTGCACGAACGTCAAATTTAAGGCAGCAAAATAGTTATTGGTTTTCAAATAGTGATAGGGCCACAAACATCAATTTTGATGGGATGCATCGGCTGAGAAAGGAGCCTAAAGAGCCAAAAAATGATGGAAAATAGCCCTAAGGGCCAAATAGCCAAAAAAAGAGAAACTCCAAGCACAAGAGCAAATAAAATAGTCCAAGTGGCATAGAAAGCATTAACACGAGAAGTTATTGCGATGGATAAAATAGTCTCCACCAAGTGGCCACCAAGGGGAACATGGGAATTTAATAGAATGGCCTATTTTTTCCTCATTTTACATTAATGAGTAGATAGTCACATGAGACCCATGATCTTGTAGTGACATTTAATATAGGTTAAGCGCCAAAAGTCAAGACTTGCAATTGCCACAACATGGTTCCTTCAGTGGACTGCCTCCTTCTTAGGCATTTAATGCATCATGGGCCACTTATTATGGAAGGTGCCAAATTATTCTTCTTCATTCTATATATATTATGACCTCTCAATTGAGAAAGATATCTCTCATTTTGTAAGGTGAAGCCCTGCCAAATTTTACCTTTGATTAATAAGAATGTGTTTTACCTCTATCTAACTAGTTATACTTTTGAGTATGTCTGCGTAATCAAATCTATGTTCAGTCATTTTTGCTTCATGCTTCTATGGATTGATACCAACATACCTAGTGTATCCAAAGGCCATTTCTATAGGTCAAAAAGTAAGTGCTTCATCTGGAGCATAGGGACAAATGAGTAATTATCAGATAGTGTGTTTTATGCAACACCTGTGGTAAGTTCCTCTTCCTTGTGTCTTTATCAAGACTCCCTATTAAACCACCCTATAGTCTAGTTTTTTTCAGATAAAGTGTCTATTCACCCTTCTCTTATTCTAAAGTGTTGATATTGTTGAGTAGATCAAAATCATTTTGGTGCATCACCATTTAGATAGGTTTTATTTTGGTTATATCCTTCTCCCTTTTCACCCCCATCATTAGTAGTAGTAGTCAAAGACCTCAGAGATGCATCAAAGGGAGCTATCCCTTATCTAGAGATTTTCCCCTCAGTTTTTCCAAACCCACAACAAGAGGGAAGTCTCCATTGTGCCATGTGGAAGAGAGAAGCTCAGCCTTCTTTCAAGGGTACAATCCACAGTGTCAATAGTTCATAAGATGTAATAAAGAGAGAATTCACATTGCAAGTTTTAAAATCAATGAAATATTCCTTTTCCTTAATTACTGAGAATCCTCCATGTACTACTATGGTAGTGAGTCTTTCCACTCCAAACCACTTTCAAAACTCATGTCCCCAATTTTGCATTGAGGATGTTAGATTTAAAACTAAAGCACATTTGAACATATTTGTAACCTTCGTTACCTCTTCCCATCGATTATGTCCATGAAAATTTTTAATTTACTTTATTGGAAGACATTATTTGTATTATATGGGAAAGGGTGATGTCGAAACCTAATGACTATTCATTTTATAATTTTAATTCTTCACCAAATAGACATGAATAAATTATTACTAGAGTGTGAACCCATAATTATCCTTTAGTTTTTAATCCCATGACATGAGGATATATATAATACTATTCTCAAACACTTTAAGGTGTTTGCTATCAACACATAAGAAAACAACAATAGTGCATGCTTTATTCTATGCAAAATATCAAAATTATAATTGTATTAGATGCCACGTCTCCATGTTTGGATATAGATGGAGTTTGTCACCTATATACCAGAGATACTAATCAATATATGTATCTATAATTTTTCCAAATGTTTGATTTCATAAAAAAGAATAAAACAACTATATAAGTCCATAAATGCAATTCATACCTTTTTGAAAGAGCATTGAGTAAGTAGGTGACATTTAATACATGATAAAGCCTCATGAAGATTATCATATATCTATTCAAAAATACCTAACTCTTTTTTTGTCACTAATTTAATTGTACTACAATGTTTTAAGACTCCTTTAATTTCTCAAGTGCCAAAATTGATAGCTTAGTATCATGATTATATGCCAAAGGTGGGAAAAGAATAGGATAAAACTTTTTAAATTCTAGCTACTGCCCTAAAGTGGTATAGATAGCCACAACTTCCTCTAGTGTCACATATGGAACATATTTCATGTAATTATGTTTTCATTTCTTTCTATTTTCAAATGGGTCTTATTTTTCCCTCTCACAAAGTTTAAGGAGATCCTCTAAGTAGTAAAGATAGTGTTCAAGTGGCATATGCCTTTGCATTTTTAATGTGACATATATATTTTTCTTCTAATTTCATCTAATCCAATATGAAAAATCTAATGTGTTTCCTATCATTGCATGAAAAATTATGATATTGATATATTTTAAAATCATTATAATAACCTCCTTCCAAATAATTCCTTGCTCAACATCATTTACATAATACACTATAACAAATATAACCCATTCAATGTTATAGATAATGTTTACTCCTTTTAAGAGCATAGACCTTAAAATTTTTGTTTTCTTAATAAGGTAAGAGACTTCTAGTATTAAGCTTATATCACCAGTCAAAAGACCAACGTCAAACTTATTATTTCAAGGCATATGGATATCTGAATCAAAATAAAATAACATGGGTGTTTGTATTCCTGGTAAGCCTTTTGATTTGTTTATTTCATCTAGAATTGTTTATTTCTTTTTTTTGATGTTTTTGTGAAACTATCAGAGTCTCTAGAGTTAATATAACTAGCATCATTTATTTTTGTTAGAGGTAACTCCTTATGAGCCTCTTTGTCAGGAAACTTGTCAAAAGTTTCCCTTGATTTCTTTCCAAGAGAAAGGGTTTTCTCTTCATCTTTTGAGCATAAAGCACCTAGAGTCTCCAAGGATTTTTCACTTTGCTGAATCATATTGGTTACATGTAATTCTATTTTTTTCCATTATTTGAATGATATTCATCATAGTTTATTTATTTTAAGACCTCTTGAAAATTAAATTTCTCTTCATATTCCAAGTTACCATAACTATTATTCATGAACTCATCTTTCTCATATTCCTCATAGTGTTTTTTCCCATTCCATTACTCTTTCAACTCCAAAAATTTTGAAAAAGAGATTTATTTTTGAATCTTTTTTGAAAGGAAATTGTACAACTTGAAAATATCCATAATTTCCTTATGTAGTGATGCCATGGTTCATAGGCTGGTGAGAAAAACAACTCTGATACCAATGTAATATTCCAAATCAGAATGTTTTACATTAATTTGGTTTTCTCAAAATTAATTTTTAAAATATTTTTTTATAAAATAATAATTTAAATAATAATAAAATTAAATTGGATTATTTTTTTAACTTTAAATATGGACTTAGAATATTACAAAATTAAACCAAATGGGTTTCATCATTGGGTTCAATAACAAGGTTTTTCATCCTTGTGTTTGGCTTACACAATTAATGGGTAATATCCTTAAAATCCATTGTAAAGTGACTGATTATAAAAGTTATATTTTTAATACATGATTGGATGAATTCCTTTTTACCACTTTAATGAATTAATATAAATATGTCATAACCTCTCTGTCAAACATTGTCTTTCCCAAGAGTGGTGACTATTCGTTTAATGAACGCTGATTAAATTAGTTTAAAATCAAAAATTGTGAATAATTAATGATGATAATTACTCCTTTAATATTAATGCTTAAACCAAAGTGTATTTTCCATGCATTATTATGATTTTTTTCCCTTGTATTGGATGACTGCATTTTATTTGTCATGTGTTCATTGAGTTCTTGAACTGGCTTTTGATTACATTTTTATTCCTTTTTGACTGCTACACAATTGTTAGAAGTGGAGTTTGACTACTATGATTCTAATTGTGGGTGAATTTAGAGGATGTTATATAATTAATAATCACTTTCTTTATATCTCAACATACTCTTAACTCTTAACTCTTAATTTTTTATTATATAAATAGTCATATTATTCTTGTTAACATTATCATAAATAATATCAATCAATAAAAAATTACATGACAACTTTTAGTAGTAAGACTACTTAACCCTAAGTGACCTCGAGAGAGGATAAAATAAGACCCCATATCTTAACTTAATTTATTTGATGCATTATGTGTTTCTATAAGTTTTTTATTTTTCCTTGTTTACTTATTAGCTTGTTATTTTTCCTATATAAAGTTGTTCTATATAAAATTCAATGAACACATGTAGCCATTATTTTTTTGCTTTTTCACAAAATTCACCATATACATTAAATTTTTAGAATAGAAGCTCCACATCATCCTCTCTAATGCTCATATATCTCAAAAATTCTTATGTAGTTTTTATTGTCCGACCATTGGATATAAACATTTCTTTAAAAATTACAAAATGTAGACATCTAAAAAAGATAAAAAAGGCCCATAGGCAGTTGTTAGTCTTTAAATTGTACATTATTCTAAGGTATTTGTGTATTTATTGATTATTATTCCAAATTAGGCAATATTTATGGATTTTGTGTTTTGTCATTGTGTCCCTTTTCTTATCTCTCCTTCCCTACTCTCTACATGTGATTGAGTAGTGTGGTTTATGTTTTTGTATCATCCAATCTATGTGGTAGATACCATCTTCACTCACCAATGGTATTCCTCTCTTAAAGCTTTGTTTGTGAAGGTGAAATATAAGGATGAGGTAAGTTTCTATTATAACATTTACTTTTTATTTATGTATGTACTCACTTAATATTACTTTATACAATTATTAATTACAATAGATATGTTATTTTGTGAAGATGTGCAAACTAATGTTGTTATAAGTTTATATTAAAGTGATATGTATCCTAAGAGGTCTGGGAGACTATTGGATAGATATTTTGTAGGCTAGAAACAGTACCTAGGTAGTCATGGGATTAAAACCCCTTCATTTAATGGTGAATATCCCACATGCTTATGATTATCTACTTCTAAATATTCATAACTTTTAGTTATTCACATTCTATACAAAACATGCGCAAGTTATTTTATTTGGGGTATTTATTTAATCACAAAGTTCATGAACCATAACAGAGTAATTTTGTAGCAATTAGCTGATTCAAAAAATATGTAAAGAAGTTATGAGAAATTAGAGAGTAAAGAAAATACTATAATATGTGATAAAGAAGAAAATTTCACTTCAAAACAAGTAATTTTATAGAGCTTATTGAATTCATACAAATAGATAAACATTCAAGAGATGATAATTCTTTCCTAAGCCCTTAACCTATCTCATGTATTAGGATAGAAATAGCTGAATTATGGATTACTTATCCCTCTTTGATTCTATATCACATTTCTCTATGCATTCATTTGGTTATTAGGTCAGCCTATGGAGTAACCATGGCCTAGATAGACTATGAATAGGAGGTAGTGGGTAATTGTTTATCATCATATTGTGCATCATGCTCTTATTGAAGCTTATGGAGGCTTCCCCCTCGAAGTGGCTTATCTATTATCATATATTCTGATATATTTTAGTCATATTTAGATCTATTTCTTATATTTTACTTTATTGTTGAATTAATTTCATTACAAGTGGTATCAAAGCTACAATTTGGGTAATCTTGTGGGTGAAACCCTAATTTTTTAAATTTGGCTATATCTAAAAAAATATTGATAATTTCTCTAAAATTTTTTTACTATAGGTGAAAAATAATTAAATTAAGATTCCATTAAAATTTAAGATCATTTGGATCTATTTTACAAAATTTATCACCATTTTAGGGTTTTTCATAAAATTGCTCTATAGTACACAATTCAAAGAATTCTTTTGAGTTATTTACATTTTTAGAAAGATTATAAAAATTTGAATAGGTTATATTCTTTGTATGTTATGATTTGATGCTGACATAAGTCCAAAATCACTTGGTCAAAGTTGGGTCAAAAGTGCCAATCAAGGTTGACATTGTAAAGCCCTTTTATGGCAGGTCCACAAACTCAGGGCTGAGGAAAGGGTGCTAAAACTCTAGGTAAAACTCATAAAAGGAAAATATGGAGTTATAATGGTGATGTAATGGATCCTTTATACCAGGGTTATCTGACATAGATCATAAAGTGAGTCAGGTTGACTATAGTGTGCAAGGCATTCAAAGTGAGGTGTAAGGCATATGATCTAATAAGAAACCCAGACAAGATAGTTTGGTAGATATCATGATGGATTTGAAAAATAATTAGTCAAATCATCTAGCTATCACTATTGTACAACCCCACTAGGTTGGTTCTCGTAACCATTCTACTTCAAATCCAACTACATTGCCACAGAGGAACCTGTTACCAAAGGTGGATATGCATAAATTTGATGGAAAAGATCCACTCAATTGGATCAACCAAATGGAGAATTTTTTCAATCTGCATTAGATCCCAAGTGGATAGAAGGTTACCATGGCATCATTGTATCTTGAACCTGATCAATTCATTTGGTATCGATGGTTGTGTGCTCAAAAGAAAAAGATGACTCTCAGTGTCACTTGGTTAGTTTTTATAGAGGAGATATAATTACACTATGGCAATAGTGTGATAGAGAATTACTTCAACTAACTGGAAAAATTGAGATAGAATGGCTTTGTCAAACATTATATTCATCATTTTTAGAACCTATCCTTACATGTGGAGACAATTTTTTAGGAGAACTTGAATGACCTATTTTTGGGTGGACTCAAGGACCACATTTAACATGAGGTACACATGTTTAATCCACTTAAGATTTATGATTCTATTATCATGGCATGCAGAGCTGAGGAAAAATTCATAGCCAATAAGAAGTAGTCATTCACTCACTTCAAATATCATAGCACATCGACACCAACATTTCCTCCACCTACTAGATTGACCCCACAACAAATTGAAGAGAAGCATGCAAAAGGATTATGTTTTAGTTGTGATAGAAAGTGGAGCAAAGGACATAGATGTGTTAATAAGAAGTTATTCTACATTGAGGGATCCCATGAAGATGAAGAAGAAGATGATGCCTCTAATGATGATGAGGAAGAGATAGAGGAGGTACCTAAAGATTCCCAACCTACAATCTCTTATCATGCACTTGCAGGTATTAGCATTCCACAAACTCTTAAGGTGGTGGGTTTCCTTAAGAAACAAAAGGTGACAATGTTGATTGATTTGGGGAGCACACATAACTTCATCAATGATAAGTTGTCCACTCGATTGAACTATTTCATCTACCCAGCACTAGAATTTTAGGTCATAATTATAGATGGTGGCATAATTAATTATTCAAGCAGATACCATAGTATTAAGCTTGATATGGGTGAGTAAAATCTTGATTCTCCTATGTTTGATATTCCCATGGGTAGCATAGACATTGTTTTTGGATTCCAATGGCTCACAACCTTGGGTACCATTGAGATGAACTTCTAAGAACTATTCATACTCTTTCATTCTGAAGGTAGGAAAATCAAACTACGTGGATTATAAGCAAAATCTCCATCATTGATTAGTTCATATCAGATGACCAAGATGCTAAAAAGGGGGCAGAGGTAATTATTTCATGATTATGTTCCATAGAAGTTCAACCCACACAAACATCTACACATCCTGATCTACAGATGATTCTTGATGACCACCCATCTATTTTTGGGGCCATGCCAAAAAGACTACCACCAAAAAGAGAACATGATCATGCCATTCAATTACTTTTAAGGAGTCAACCACCAAATATTAGACCATATAGATATCCATATGCATAAAAGAGTGAAATTGAAAAGATGGTCCATGAGATGCTAGAGGCAGGGATCATCAAGCACAGCCAAAGTGCATATTCATCCCCAGTGGTCATGGTGTGGAAGAAGGATGACACATGGAGGATATGCCTAGATTATAAGGAAAGCAACAAGTACACCATCAAAGATAAGTTTCCTATTATAGTAATTGATGATTTACTTGATGAGTTGCATGGTGCTAATTATTTCAAAAAATTGGATCTTCACTTGGGGTACCATCAAATTAGAATAAAGGATGAAGATGTTCATAAAACTACTTTTAGAATGCATGAGAGCCATTATGAGTTTTTGGTAATTCCCTTTGGTCTTACAAATGCACCATCTACTTTTTAGAGCTTGATGAACACTATTTTTAGGCCTTTTTTAAGGGAAGTTTGTGCTAGTTTTCTTTGATGACATATTGATTTATAGTCAGACATGGGAAGCACATCTTCAACATGTGAAATAGGTGTTGATAGTTTTGGAGAAACATCAGATTTATGTGAAGCCATCCAAATGTGATTTTGGAGTACAGGAGGTAGAGTACCTAAGTCACATTGTTTCCTATGAAGGTGTCAAAGTTTATCCCTAGAAGATCAAAGCTATGATGGAATGGCCCATGTCAAAAACTCTCAAAAACCTCTGAGGGTTCCTAGGACTAACATGTTACTACCAAAGATTTGTGAAAGGTTATGGTAGCATAGCGGCTCCACTCACTGCATTTATAAATAGGGATGCCTTCCATTAGAATGATGCCACCACCAAAGCATTTGAGAAACTAAAAATATCTATGTGCACCACCCCAATTTTGGCTACTTCAGACTTCTCAAAGATATTCATTATTGAATGTGATGCTTCTGGATCCAAGTTGAGAGTAGTACTAATATAGGAAGGAAGACCCATTACATTTGAGATCCATCAATTCAAAGGTAAGAATCTACAAAAACCTATTTATGAGAAAGAAATGATGGCTATTCTTCATGCAGTTAAACAATAAAGGCCCTATCTGATGGGTAGACACTTTAAGGTGAAAATGGATCATGATAGTCTCAAATACTTTTTGGAACAAAGATTATCATCTGAGGAATAACAAAAGTGGGTAACCAAAATGTTGGGTTATGATTTTTAAATCATCTACAAGAAGGGTAAAGATAATGTAGTAGAAAATGCACTATCTAGATGGGATACATCCACAGAAGCATTACTTTTTGTAATGTCCATATTGTAAGTAGATTGGGTGGATGAAGCTAGGTTAGAATGGGAGCAAGACAAGGATACATAGGTTCTGATTAAGAATCTCTAGAAAGGTACTTTAGCCTCTTACAAATTTGAATGGAAATGTAATGTCCTATGGTATAAGGGTAGGTTATACTTGTGCAAAGATTTAGAGCTTAAGCATAAGATTCTTGTGGAGTTGCATGCATCTCCAATTGGGAGACACTCAAGATTCTTGAAAACTTATCACAGAATTAAGAAAGAATTATTTTTGGAAGGACTCAAGGCATATGTACAAAATTTTGTGGTAGAATGCTTGATATGCCAATAGAATAAAGGTGAGACAGTTAAGACCCTGGGTCTGTTACAACCGTTAGCAATTCCTAGTCAAAGGTGGGAGCAAGTTTCCATGGATTTCATCATAGGGTCACCTTGTTCTAAAGGTAAGAATGTTATCTTGGTCATTATGGATAGGCTTACAAAATATGCCCATTTTTGTGTTCTCTCACACCCATTTTTAGCAAGTATAGTAGCATCTATTTTTCTAGAGGTAGTTCTAAAATTACATGGAACCCCAAAAATAATTGTAAGTTATCATGATCCTATTTTCACTGGTAATTTAGGGACTAAACTATTTTCCTATTTGGGTACTCAGCTAACTCATAGCTTATCTTACCACTCCCAATCTGACAGACAAATAAAAGTGGTTAACAAATGTTTAGAGGGGTATCTCCATTGTTTTGTATTAGATAAATAGGAACATTGGGTTAAATGGATACCATTTGCAGAATGGTGGTATAACACATCTTTCCATACCTCTTCTAAAATGTATCCATTTCTAGCACTATATGGTTACCATCTACCTTCCATCACTTCTTCATTAAAGGTGCAAACCAAGGTTTGAGATATGAAGGATCACATTCAACATCAACAAGAGGTTTTGACTAATTTTAGAGAGAATTTGGCCTTGGTACAAAATAAGATGAAGCAACAAGTAGATCAACACTGTAGTGAGCAAAATTTTGAGGTAGGTGACTAGGTATTTATACATTTGTAACCTTACAAGCAGATATCCTTGAAGTAATATAAAAAGGACAACAAAATTGTTCCTAAGTATTATGGCCCTTATCAGGTTCTATAAAAAATTGGAAGTGTGGCTTACAAGCTCGAGTTACCTCATTCATCTCACATACACCCAATATTTTATGTTTCCTATTGGAAAAGATCAATGGATAGAAAGTTTTAGCCTAGGTAGAGCTCCTAGAAGTAGATGAAGAAGGACAATTCATTTTAGAACCAAAGAAGATCCTCCAAACACATACTAAGAGGTTGAGAACCAAAGAGATTAGGGAATATCTTATCAAATGGAAGAACCTGAGCAGTGAAGATGCAACTTGGGAAGGTGAAGATTTTTTGCAACAACATCCAGAGTTGTTCAATGTTGAGGACAACATTGGTTTGAAGGGGAAGGGCATGTTACACCCCTAACATATCACATGTATTAGGATAGGAATAGCTGACTTATGGCTTACTTATCCCTCTTTGATGCTATATCACATTTATCTATGCATTTATTTGGTTAATAGGTCAGCCTATGGAGTAACCATGGCCTAGATAAATAAGAGGTAGTGGGTAATTGTTTATCATCATATTGTGAATTTTGTTCTTATTGAAGCTTGTGGAGGTTTCCCCCTCAAAGTGGCTTATCTATTATCATATATTTTGATATATTTTAGTCATATTTGGATCTATTTCTGCTATTCTACTTTATTGTTTAAGTAATTTCATTACATTCTTTCAGAAAATGATTAAGAAAAATTGGAAATCATGCTCAGATTTAAGGATAACACAAAGTTTACCATTTTAATCTTCACAAATGCACCAAATCAACTCCTTAGATGCAAAGTTATTCAAAAATCAAATTTTGTATTATTCACTTTGAACAAATTTCATACAAAACACATATAGAAATATAAACCCAATGTCTCAAATTACTTAAACTTTCTTGTATCATAATTATAATTGATTTTTAAAAATTACCATCCTCTAGTGCATCCACACATGACTTCTCTTATATTTATAATGTTTTAGATATCAAATACAATTAGGAGATAACTCCTTGAATTTCTCATGTGAAATGCTAAATCCTAAAAACTATTGAGAGAAATCCTCCTTGAATTTCTCTTGTGTGGGATGAAATAGATGATGACATGTAACACTTCTCAGATTCCTTATTTGAATTGCATATAACTTCTTTGCATGTTGGCAATGCTTGATTAAGTAATTTATGTTTACAAAATGACTTAAAGTAATGGCATCTAGCCAAGTTACTTGAGTCTTACTGTTTACAAAGCAACTTACTTTTACAAGTAACTTCTCCAAGTGACATTACTTACAAAGTAGTTACTTAAAATGAAATTACTTCAAATACATTTGTGAATAAAATGGAAGTTATTAAGAAGAGAAGCAATAACAATCATTCCAATTAATGAACTTCTACTTTGTACTTCTCCCTATTCTTGATGTGTTGAGACATCGTGAACTAGATAGCTACTTCATCCAATTCGGCAACTGATTATCTTTTTGTTTCATATCTCAACATTTCCCTTTCTAGTTTCTTACAATATGCTCTTACCTTCCCAAGATTAAGTTCTAGCCTTTTGAAATGTTGTTGACTTTTTATTAACTCCTTTATTAATTTCACTATGAATGGAGTCATAGCCTTCTAAATTATTGCTTGAATTTTTGAAGCAATTTCTCATGTGTTCTAGGTTGTTCATCTGACAAAACACCTATGAGATAGAAGATATAATTTTCTAGATCTACTTTTACATTTTGAACATCTTCTTTCAGAGTCTTCATTTCTTCAATCATGGCCCCAAAAATATTCATGAAAAAAGATATAATGTGTTATGCTTGCTTTGCTTTATTTACTAACCCCTCTAGAACAATTTTTTCTTCAATCAAAACCTTCTCACTTAGAGTGTTTATTCTTTGCAGGTTGTCTTGTTGTAACTCAAATATTCCATTCTCATTTTCAATTTATTTCGTCAATGTTTTTAGTTGTGAAATTTATTTTCAATGTCATATAAGTTATTTGGGACCTCAAAAAACCATTTCTATATATTTTGTAACATCTTCTCTATCCATTTATCAACTACCTTGGCCTTTTCCCTAGTTTCTTCTACCCAAGTTATTATTTGTTGATCAAGTTCACCTCCTGAAAGTAATCATTACTAAGGAGTAAATCTTGCCACCTTGGCAATTATTTCACATAAATTATAAATTTAATCCTTTAACTTAGCTTATCAGCCTTTTCATCATCAAGCTTCTAAAAAATAGTATTTATAGGGTCTGCATGTCCTATTTCAATCCCTCTATAGTGACTTCTCTAACGAATACATTTGTAACTATTAAGTCTTCTTCAGTGACTTCACCTTTATCCTTACCCTATAGAAGAACTAATATCTCTGTAATTTTTTGACCCGAAGGTTCAATTATTAGCTTTGAATTCACTTTGGCACTTTTGGGATTTTTACCCTTACAATCAAGACTTCTTAGAAACTATAAGTCTATCTCCTTTAATTTTATTTATTATTTAGACTTGAGAGCTATTTGCAATGCCAACCAAAAAGAGAAATCTATACTAGTGGAAGTGTCTAAATAAATCATCATTTATTGTTGATTATTTCTCATCACTAACTCCTAAGAAGGAACTTCTTGTGCATCCAAAATATCCTAGATAATATTGGAAACTAATTTCTCATCTTTCTATTTCTCCCTCTCTTTCTTTGTCTCTATCTCTTTCTCTAGTTCTATTATTATCTGTTGATGTGATATCTCTTGGGATGCGATCACCTCTCTAGTAGGTACCTATTCTATCTCTTTTTGGGTTTTAATAGAAATAATGGTAGGATAATCCTCAGAAGGAGATGGAGGTGGAGAAGTAGGTGGAAGAGATGGGGGAAGAGAAGGAATGAGACTAGTCACCTTTTGAGAAAGTTTCTCAAGAGGTTTGAAGCTAGGAGACTTGGGAGATAGCATGAGTGTGGAAGAATAAACTTCTTTCACTACTGGTTTTATTTTTTTCATTGGTAATAAAGAAGAAGATATGATGGGTGTGGTAGGAATGGGAGTGGTACAAGGAGGAGTGGTATAAGGAGGAGTGGTTGTGGAAGAAACTAGAGGAGATGCAGGGGTAATTAGTTGATTTGGCATGGACTATGTATCATCATTATTTTTGTTTAGTTTCAACTTCTTCTTGGGTTCTTTACGACTCTCCCCTTGTACTACTTTTCTCTTTTGACTTACTTGCCCAGTTTCAGTCATTAACTCCTTCATGAAGTAGCCTTTACTGAGAAGCCATGTGGAAGTCATAGCAAGGACCATTGAAGTCCTCTTAGTAATAGTCTTCACTTTATTCTTATAAAAAACAATTTTTGGAGGAAGATCATTATCTCAAACTATTCTATGATAAGCATCATTAATTACTTCTCCATCATCTTTCATATCTTCAGGAATTATTTCCAAATAAAATGGGTGAATTTGTTCAATAGTCAATCTGATATTATCTCTTCTCACTTCAAACTCATCTCTACAATTAATTCAAAATTCTTCAAGTGTAGGAATATGCATAAACTCAAGAGAAACTATATTTTTAATTATGTCTCTACAATCAAAATTTGTTCTAGCTTCAAAATGTGATTGGTTGTAGTTATGGTACATCTTTATTTATACATTCTTGGATTTATAAATACTTCAACACTAATAAAGGACAATAACATTAGGAAAAATAACTAAAGAATGATGTAATTTTGATTGGAGATCATTCAACTCCACCATTTATCTACACAACTCCATTAAAATTTATTTGTCACTAGGGTAGCTAGGCAGTTTGACTGGTGTCCCTATGCAACCACCAACTTTGATGTATGTAAAGTTTAGTAATAGAAAGAAAATGCATCCAAAGTGGGAAACTACCTCCCAAATTATATCAAACACTCTTTTGGCCTTTAAAACAACATTTAGTTTAAAAATGACTTCATAAAAGACTCCATCATTTACCCTCTTATAATGCTTGAAGTATTTAGACAAAGTAAGTTGAGGGTAGTATTCATAGATGAGCTCTATTTCCATCATTCCTTTTGTATCTATCCTATAAAAGGATCTATTAGATGATACAATATATACTAAGTATGAAGTCATTTTAAAGTCAAGTTTACAACACATTACTTAACTGATGATCAATGTCATCACTTATCATTCTTGACCACTCAATCATTGTATAACTCTTATTGACATCAATTGCCCTTATGTATACATTCATCTAGGTGTAAAATCATTTGTCATTATTATCTCCATTAATTCTACATAACAACTGGGTGATGTCATCCACTTCTTGGACAAATTTAGACCTCACTATTTCTTGGAAACCTTAAGGGATGCTTTGATTTATTTAGATAAGTTATATTCATTAACTTAATACACTCAATTATTTGTCTCTTCCAGAGACTTTTGGATTTTTCCATTGATAATTCAATCACTTTGGGTATTGTTGGGATATTAAAATAGTAGTCAAAATATTGAACATCTAACCTTATCATCACGTTACCAGTAGTAACTGTTACTATCCTAGTAAGAGAATCATAGTACTTAGCACATTGTAGAACAAAATCAATAAATTATAGAGCTTGGGAATGATATAGCTTATAGGATCCCACTATTGGTCATTGATTGCATGATTGGTGTCTTAATTATGGCTTTGGATCTATCCAATAACTCCGTTATGGAAACATTCGCCATGTCTATGTCACTAATTTCTAACACTTTTTATGAAATACAAGACTCAATGGGATACCCCATATACTCATACTTCATCTTAGTTTATTTTTATTTTCCAACCTTATTTGATTTAGACTTCTTCCTAATTGGTCCTGGGACTTCTTCAAGTGCAAGATCGATAACTTCTTCAATAAGAGTTATTTTTTCTTCTACTCTAGTTAATTCTTCTTCTGATCCTAACATTTAAAGTGATTAATAATGGAAGTACTTGGAAAAATCTTGAAAACTCAGTAGTTTTTCCTATTAGTTTATAAAAGGTTGAACAATTGAGTCAATTTGTTGTCTTTAGTAACAATCCTAAGCAATCTTTAGGTATTTAGGAATTTTGAGCAATAGTAAGCCTTGAGAACTTGAATAAACTCATTATAAGTAATAGGGTATCACAATCTCAGGAAGGTCTGGGTAATTCTCAAGTCTTACATGATGAAGACTCTGAGTAAATAACAAGTATTCATAACTCAGGTTTCCTTTAGGTAGTTTATCAAGTTTTTTTGGGCTTACAACTTTGATTTTCTTTGGGCAACTTACTAGGGTTGAAAATCCTAATGAAGTAGAAGAAATGAGTAGTCAACTACTAAGTTTTTACAAAGATATTATATATTTTGAGATTTTGTCTAATATTTTATATGAAAAGTGTTTATGAGGATTTTTATAGGGTTTTTAAACAACATTATGCCTGCAATGACAAATTACAATTACAAACAAAACAAGAAAAGACATACAAACTATAAAATAGTGCATGGAAATTTACCAGCATAAAAACAAGAAAAACAACCAAAATAAGATCAAGAAAACAAGTGGGAAATAATCTAAATACATCAACTACAAATGGGTCATGAAGGTTTTGTGCCAAAATATCTCTAGAAGCTCAAACTATGTTTCTCGAGATTCACATGGGCAACAACTAGGTTATACAACTTGAAAGCTAGGTAGGAGATGAGGTGGAATTTTTAATATTTATATTAACCCCTATATTAATGACAACTGAAGTGACACATGAGATGGTGGCCATATAAGCATTTTGATGATTATTATGTTTCACAAACTACTTTACTTAAGATAGTCTATGAAGTACCTTCAAAGCCCTGATTTGGTTTAGGCTTATGAATACTTCAGACTTGCAAAGCCTTATTGCTTTTACTTATGACTTTGATCAAGTGAAACAAATTCAAAACCCTGGGTTATTTTGATTAGTGCTTTATGGGTTTACAAAACTACTTTACTTAGATTTTTATGATAAGCAAAGTCATTACACAATTTTGATTTGAACTAGATAACATAATTCAGGTTTATTGAGACAACTTACTTCAAAGGGAATAAGTAAAGTAACTTTGAGAACTTGAGTTGGCCTAGAAATGAGTCCAAACACTTAGTTTTTTTGAGTCTCTTGGAAAGATAGATAAATGGGTTTTGAGATTATGACACAAACATACATTTTTTAACCTTTTAGAGTAATTTAAAGAAATTTTGGTAATGAAAGTAGTTTGTAGTGAAAACTACTAAAGTCTAAGTCTTATTTAGGGGATTAAGTTTTAACAAGGACAAGTGAATCTCATAAAGAAAAATACAAAAAAATTAAAAAAGGGTAACCCAAAATTTTCAAGTGTGAAATTTTGGGGACACCAACTAGCTCTAACTGAAGACATCTTTGTTTCTATCAAGAAGAATGAAATAAAGATGAGATCCTAGTATCTCTAGTTTTGAGTCTTGTCCATTGGATACAAGGTCATACAAAAACTTAATCATGAAAACACATTAAAAAAAATAGAAAAACTAAAATAAAATAAAAATTGGGGTTTTATTTATAGACATACAGGTGTTATCCTCCTGCTCAGTTCTTATAAAGCTTCAAGTGTTTCCCATTGTAAGGCAGCGGCAATTTAATTCCATCCTGATAAGCTAGAATGAAGCTATCTCTTCCAGCAAGTTTATTTATTTTGAAAGGCCCTTTCCACAGTGATTCAAATTTATCATGCTTCCCTTTTGGTTCATTCTACTTATCCCATAGAAGGACCAAGTCACAAATTTCAAACTGTCTTTCTTGAGCCTTTTTGTTAAAGATATTTACTTTCATCTGATGATGAACTAACATATCAACCACTTAAGTATTAACTTCTTGAAGTTTAGATAAAAACATAATCCTCTTATCAAGTGAATCTTGATAAGTTGCATCTTCAATAGCCTTAGACAATGATAAAGTAGACAACTTCATGGTGATGGGTATTTCAACATTTTTTCCATATAATAACTAAAATGGTGACATGCCAATGTATTTCTTTGGAGTGATCCTTTCAACCCACAATGCATCAAATAACTTCTTATGCTAGAAATGTTGATTATCATCCACTAGATTATGAATGATAGTATCAAGTTCTTGTTACTTGATTTAGCTTGACCATTCCCCTGAAGGTAGTGTTTTGAAGAGTGAACTAGATCTATTCCATATGAATAAAAAAAATTAATTACTTCTACTAAATAAAATTTAGTTGCATTATCTATTACTATCTTGTGAGGAACACCAAACCTTACTATTATATTCTCCTGACAAAATCACATATAAATTCAAAAGTGGCATGCTTGATAGGAATGGATTCTACGCACTTGTTAAACATAATCAATGGCAGTTAAGATGTAACAATGACTAACACTTAAAGAGGGATTCAACATGACAATAAAATCTATACCCTATTGGTAGAATGGTTCACTGATTATCACTAGTTTTAAATGCAATAATGGAAACTTTATTTGTCCCACAAAATGTTGACATACTTGACATTTAAAAACCTAATCCAAACTATCTTGAAAAAGAGTAGGCCATTAGTACCTTGCTCATAGGATTTTGTGTGTTATAACTTATGTTGAAAAGTGACCTCCACATGCTTTATCATGAAACTACTCCAATAGTCTCTTTTGTTATTATTTGTTAACACAATAGAGGAAGACACTATTAATTATTATTTTTATACAAACCATTGTCCCAAAGGACATAATCCTTTAACTTCAACTTGATAGTACATTTTCCTTACATGTAATATGAGATGGACATTCTCCATAAGTTAGGAAAAAAAACAATCTTATTGTACCATTCATCAATAAGATAAATAAAAGGAACCATGGGAAAATATTCATTTGATTCAGCTTGAAGTGAAGCTACCATTATATCTATGTCATTTGGTTTACTTTCTATTATTAGTTGGCACAAGCCTCTTCCTCTTACTAGCTTTGTTGGTTTGATATCAAGATCAAACTCTTGCACCTTAGCTACATAGGTGCCTCTTAGAAATACCAACTCTTACTAAGTTATAATAGATTTAACTCTACTATCAGGTATATATATTGTAGTATGTGAAGATAAGATATAGTACTTGAAATAGTTACATGCTTTGAATACAACAAAGGCATGTTTTTCCATATGTGAATATTTTAATTCAGAGCTATTTAATGGCTAGCTCATGAAAGCTATGGGGGATTCAATATCTTCATCATTATTTTATAGAACTATGGTTGACATGGTATGTTAAGAAGAATAATAATAAAGAATGAATTCCTTATTGAAATTTGGATAAACCAACATTGGAGCTTGAGCTATGGCTTCTTTAAATTTTTCAAATGCCATCTTACCTTCAACATTCCACTTGAAGTCTTTCTTATTATTTATCATGTCAAAGATGTGGCAAGTTAACTTAGAAAAGTTAGGAATGAACCTTTTGAATAAGTTAACCTTACCAAAGAATGAATGCACCCCCTTCTTAGACCTAAGCATAGCTAGACTTTGAATGGATTTCACCATTTTTGGATCAATCTTCATTCCTTTCTTTGAGATGATGTGACTAAAAAATTTCCCTTCAGTCATGAAAAATATTGATTTTTTTGGATTTAAAGAGATCCCATGTCTCCTATGTAGACACCTAAAACTGGCCGTTGATAACCTCCAATCACACTTTTGGCTAGTTTCCACCCAAAATGCATAATTTGGGATAAAAGAACTAAAACATGAAAAATGATGTGAAAATGACATATTCAAGTGCTAATTTTAGCCAGGGTATCCCTAAATGGGGCTATGCAATTTATGGGCCAGCTAACTTTGATCAGTTCATTTTGATTCAAAATGCCAAATTTGTACCTGCATGCTCTGGACTGCTCTTTCCTATCAAATATTTTACATAAGACTTGTGCCTTTGTTATTTATTTTTGGAAAAATTCTAAATGGGAATACACATCTAACTCATTTGACAGTGCCTTCCAATTCAAATCTAGTCAGATTTAGGACCAATAACAAGCATTCTAATCAATTTGAGTAATTTGTGCACAATATGCTTAATCATGCCTAAGAACTAATTAACCCAAATCAAAGCCTAATCAAAAATTCCATGGAAACTTGTTTAATAATTATTTTTAGAAATGAATATGGAATATCTGCATCATCAAGTGACCTCATTTCTTGGGAAGACATCCATAGGCCATAAATGCGACAAATATCAGGATTCATACCCTCCATGCCTCATCAATGTTTTCCATGATGCCCTCCATGCCTCTTAATTTCCCCTTTTTCTAATGACATGATGAGGATAATTACAAAATTAATTCTAAAAATTGAATTAATCATCAACCACACATCTCAATCTTGAGTGGATGGTTGAGGTTGTTCCTGATCAAATCCAAAAATCTATAAATAAGAGTGATCGAAAACTCAAAATCTTTGGTTGAAAGATAATTAATGAAATAAGAACAACAAAATAATAATAATAATGTTATCTCTAAGAAGAGATGTTTTATTTATTAAATTTACAAACCCAAACATATGCCTATCTCTAAAAAGAGATGTCTGATTTCCATTTTGGGTTACATCTTCATTTATACATGTTATAAAGGTAGAAAGAGGATTTGTAACGTCACCAATCTCGAGGTATATTAATTGGTTAAACTTCCATGATTTAAAACAATACAGAATTTGAGAAACTACTATTTTTAGACTACACTACTAAAATTAAAATTTGGAGCACGTCCATTGAGTTTCTAGGGGTAAATATCCATAAAGAAAAGCTTGATACCATCTCATAATGTTCTCCTCATTATTATATTTCCAATGGTTCAAATGGGGAGTCAAATGGAGCTATGGTGCAAAAGTTATGGCTCCCAAAAGTTTTTCACCAATTAGAGTAGAACCATCACCCGAATTATCACCCAGACTGTTCTTCAGAACAAAGAGGCCTCACAACATCATTTATAAGCTTAATTAGTGAAAATTTATAATTTAGGATTGGTTCTAAAAATATTCAAGCAACTAGTGTTATAATTCCAGATTGATTCCAAGCCAAGCCACAAGCCAAAGGATCCAAGGAGAGATGGAGGTTGTCAAGCTTCCATTGTCAAGGACTTCATGAGCATAAGCCAAACAAGCCACCACAACAAGCATTTTAAAGCATCCAAGGAAGGTAAAAGAGTTTTATTTTACATTTTAGTATGTTTTTCATTCATTATTGCTAACTAAGCTCTCCCTAGTGTCTAGGCCTAGAGATGGTATGCTATTAGTTTGTTTATTTCATTTTGTTTTCATTTTAGAACTAACATAATACTAACCATCCTCTCTTGAGTCAAATTCCTAGATCACATAATGGCATGCCTGGTGGGACTAGATGCATCTTACACATGAAGGAGATCCTTTTGAAACTTTAAAAAAATCATTTGAGCCTTTGAAACTCTTGCAAATTGATTTTCTAACTTTATTTTACCATTTTTGGTTGCCACAGTTTTTACATAGTAACCAACGTTGACGAAAATATTGACATCGATTACTTGGCTTAACTAACATCGGTCAGAAGAAATGACATAGATTATATCTCAATTGGACATTGCCAACATTGGTGCTATATAACTGATGTTAGTCACTGTGTTTTCTTAAAAACACAAACCCGAGAGCTATTTTAAAATACTTGGTTTGGGGTCATATGGACTCCATTTTAGATTTTTTTTTTTAAACCACATGTTTTATCCTAAATTTTAAGAATTTGGCATTAGTTTAGCTTCAAGTTTCATATATTTTTACAAAATTTTGAAAATACATTTAATATGTTTCTAATCTAACATATTTACTTTTGAGGTGATGCCTTGAGGGTAGACAGGTAACTAGCGGATTTCAAGCTTGATAAATAATATTTTAGAACATATTTTTCATGATTTAAAATGAATTAGGAACATTATTTTTGTGATTAAAGTAACATTTAAGGTGATTAAATAAGTTTTTTAGCATTAGTTTTCAAATTTACAACTAAGACCAAGGGGTCAAATGAACACCACTCAATCTTTCAAATTTGGTGCTTAAAAATGAACTCATCTTTCTAAAAGTTTCTTGTTTACAATAGTTGTTTAATCAAATCTTGTTTGGAAAAAAGAGGGGTGTTGCATGTATGTTCTTCCATTTTTCCCCTATAGGGAACCTTTGGAATCAAAAGTGCCATTCCTATTACAAGTAGCCTAATCTAAGGCTTACAAAGAAATTCATCTAAAGCACTCCCCAAAAAATTATCAAAGTTTAGGTCACCTTGAAAATGACCCTAAAATATTTCTATTTTTCATGCTTTATTTGTTTTTATGCATCTTGGATTGCGAGGGGGACTTCATCACCTCCCATAAGTTATTTAAGGAAGCTTTCACTTTGGGTTTCATCTCCCGACATTGACTTCATTTTAATCCTTTGGAGTTACACACCAGATGTAGTGGCACTTGGGACATCACATTACATTGAGTGAATAATAGGATGTATTGGTTGAAAAAAAGATTAGACCTTTTTACAACAAGCCAAGTGATACAAACCTAAAATCTATGATTTGTTTTTGCATTATTTGGTGTGAAATTCATTGTGCAATTGATTCCCCTAGAATGATCAAAACCTTGCTAGTTTAGTCAACTCCACATTGTTATACCCTTGCTAGGATTTGGATGATTATACTTAGTGTATTTTGGTCATTTTTGTTTGGTATGTTTTGAGATTAAAACTTGTTTATTTGTGTATAATCCATGTCAAAACCAATTTGTCTATATGTCACTCTTTTGTCTAAAGAGACGTTATGCTGTCCATTTTACACCACACTTGTGCCTTGAATTTTTTGCTAGAATTTATTTGTGTGTGTGTCATTTGAGTTGAAAAGGCTAGTGTTATGTTACTCAAATCATGTCAAACCATTTTTACCTTTGTGTCTTTTGAAACATAGCATTAATCACATTATTCGAGTATGCTTACATCATTAGGCTACTCAATTTGTTTCAAGACTTGTTTACCATTGTATCAAAAACCATTTGTTTCAAACCCTTTTGTGTATATCATTTAGCTCTCTATCTTGTGTCGTCATGTTGTCTAATCTTGTCTAGCTTGTTTGGTTAAAACCTAGCTTTCATCATTGAGTTTTCAATTAGCCTTTTCAAATTTAGATTCAAACATTGATTGATTTCTATTTAGGCCTCTATTCATGGGGTTGATACATAGATCTTTCTCTTTTGGGTTGCACAACTTCAGTTAATCAATTACCCAAATTTGAAAACTATTGATGGTTTGTTTGTTTAATGCCTATCCTCATCATTATTTATGTCTTTATTTGGGAGAACACATATTTTTGAAAAAGATTCTTTTGTCTTATGTCTTATGCCAACTGATCAAGTTTATGTTTGATTATGTGTGTTAGGGCTATGTCAAAGTTGTTTCCAAACTTGTTAGATTAAATCAAATCACATTAGCCTTGGTTTCAATTCTAGATTTTACAGTCATTTTTCCACTAGCATGTCTATTTGTTTGAGCCTTTCTTTTGACTCCACATTTCGACAAAAGACCTAGCAACTCAACTTTTCCCTTTCCTAGTTTAGACCTTGTTTGGAGCACTTTGACCTAAACCTTTGACATGTCAATTTTCATTTATATGCTTGACCTTTTATGCATTTTAAATGTGATGCTAGATATTTGGCATTAGGCTATTTTATGCCAAGTCTTAGCACAAATAATTTTAGAGATACAACTTCGCCCCTTCGACCAAGTTAGTCCAAGTTTAAAACATTTATCCTTTGGACATAGTTTTTTAGAGTTTGAAGAACTCTAAGCCTTTTTGTTTCAGAGCTTTCATCATTCACATGGATATGTCCAACTACACTTATGGTGGAGTCACTTACAATCCACCTTATGATATAATGGCCACACTAAATGACTTTTATGGATTTTGTCAAGACCCTAATGATGCTAATATGGTTTATGAGATATATTTATATTTACCTCATATTAATCATTCATCAGAACAAAGTCATGAAACAAATTATGATCCAAATCAAGACCTTGATTAGTATGAAGAGGCTTGTGAAAAGGACTTTGAAGACCCAACTATAGATAATGTTTTTTGAGATATGAATCCATACCCTCTGTTCATAAATTAGTACATGGAACATAGTCAAAAAACTAGCTTATGAACCAACTCACGATTGGGATGAGATGGTTTATGAGGAAGACTTGGATGATTTTGATTATACAAGCAATAAAGTTTCATAATGTCCTTTTTCTATCTAATGATTGACTACCCCTAACCCTTCTTTAGATTATATGAGCCATCAAGCTCTAAAATATCCAAGGAATACCATTACCATTCCTAGACATAGTCCTTTGGTTTGTGCAAGTAATCAAGCTCCACAATGCCCCTTCAATCTAAGACCTAGTTCTTTGGATTATGAAATCAATCATGCTTCAAAATTACCTATCATTACCATCTCAAGACTTTGTCCTTTGGCTCATGTGAGCAATCATACTCCCCAAGGCCCTACCATTATCCAACAATGATTCATTCCTCATCTAGTACCAATCCCATCCAAACCTCAACCCATCCAATCATTTGAAGACCAAGCTATGTTCAAAATTAGTATTTTCCAACTCATTGGAAACCAAGGCCAAGAGAACCAACCAATCCAATATGTTTCTATTGAATCAACCATTTTTGATAAGTCAACCTATGATAAATTGCCTATTGATCCTATAACAGTTGTCAAGGAGTCTCACTCTAATGAGCTAGTCTTTATTGAGTCACTTTTTAATGATTGTAACTACATTTTACAAAATTAGTACCTTGATAATGTTCTTATTTTTCATGAGCCTCCTATTGATAAGATAGTCTCTAAGGAGTTATCTCTTGACCTTTTTACCATCCTAGAGAAGTCCCACTTTGATAAACCAATCTTTCTAGAGCCCATCATGCCATCATAGGTTGTTAATTGTCCAAAATTGAACATTTAGTAAGACATAATTGTAATAGATTACCCATTAGATGAAGAATCAGAATTAGAGTCAGGTTCTATTCTTAAACTAACATTAGATTCAGCATCAAAATTTGAATCTAAATTAGCATCAGAATTTGAATCTGATAAAAATCAGATTCATAATCCCTTGAGTTAGAATCAGATTTAGAAGAATAATATGTTCAGGGATGCTACAATATTGGTTAGGCATGCCTCATAGATCAATTTGAATATATTTTTGATCCTTCTATGGTTTTTGAGGATGATTAATTTAGCTTCAACATAATTTTTCCTAGTATCTTCTATAAGGATTGTGTAACCTCTCCCCATTCCATTACCATTCCACAGGCCATTACCATCAACCAAAATATCCATATCATCGACATTCCATCTCCCACAAGTATTTATTAGGACCAATAGAATCACACTTTATTGAAATACATCCATGGCAACATAGAAGTTGAAGAAGAGTAAGGAGGCCAAGACAACATTCATGTAGTAGAAGAACACTCTCTTAGTGATACTTTTTTGGAAGTGCTAAAAGATAATCAAATTCAAAAGTACACATTATTTAGTGAAACCTTCTCAAAGGTGTTATGGGACAATCAAGAAAAATTTATTGGTGAAAACCTCTCTGAGGCACTAATATTTGAGCACAAAAGGTATTCACTGCTTGATGAAGATAAAATTAAAGATCAAATCAAAATAGCTTCTAATCTATAGCCTAATCAAATGGTAGTTGCTCTCAGGATCAAACAATAGAAAATTTTGGTGGTCTTATCGAGAGAACAAGTCTTTGACCCCACCACAACCAAAATTATGTCTAATCTAACATCAGAAACATTACGTATGACTGAAATTCTTGATCTTCATTTATTTCCCCACCATTCCACATTCTATTATCATATGCCACTCTATTTCATAATCAAGCCTACCATCCATTGTTTGTCCTTGTTTACCATCCATAGCTGCACTTTCCTTTATAGAGGCTACAAAGACTCGATGTTTGAAGGAATCAAAATCAATGACCAATGAAGATCACAAAAGCATTCTCAATAACCAAACCTATAGGCCATTCTTGATAGATCAATTATTTTGATGAGGTGTGGGCTAGCAATTAACATCATCAAGTATTATATTTGTATCATTTATTGAGTAGGACATGCATCTCCATCTCAATAGGAAAAATAGAATAAAAAACCATACCCAAGTCAAAAACATGTACCATGCCATTTCATTACCATGCTATTGCCATTATTACATATCCATTTGCCATTATAGATCCCCACCATTTACCCCATCACTTGGAGGAAACCCTCTTACCATTTTAACCCAATTATCAAACCATCATTAGCCTTAACAATTCCATACCATCCTATCATTCCATTCCTATCTAGACCAAATCCTATTTTTAATCATCCTATCCAATCCTATTTTGATCTTGGTTACTTTGGTTCTTCTCACACCTTTTATGGGGGG
Organism: Torreya grandis; assembly: GCA_037957365.1. NCBI lineage: Eukaryota > Viridiplantae > Streptophyta > Pinopsida > Cupressales > Taxaceae > Torreya > Torreya grandis. The sequence continues at coordinate 370,891 of JARHVA010003089.1, forward strand.
ATTATAATCAGGTTTCAACAATCAATAAAATATATGTTTATAATGATAGTCTATGAAATTAGTGTGACAGTTGATCTGGCAAGATATCTTTCATCCTATATCCACATTTGTTTAAGTGTGCTTGATTATAACCACCTATGGGCAAATCAGTGTCTCACTAGTCTTGCTACTAATAATAACTGCCTATGGGCAAATTAGTATCATTGACCTATGCCATTGTATCTTATTTATAACCACCTATGGGAAAATAAGGGGTAACACTTGTTTATCATGCATTGATGTATTACCTTTCCTTCATTGTTTTCATTTGACTGACCATTTTCTAGATTTGAGAACTTGTTGAGACCTAGTTCATTTTCCTCACCTTTTATGTGGATGGAATTACTATGACTTGAGGTAATTTTAGGACTATATGGGTCATGCTCAATTCTTGTTGAGGTTACCTCAATCCCCTTTTCCATATGCTCTCATCATTTTGTGAGCAACCTAAGCCAAATGCTCTCACCAAATTATGAGCAACCTAAGCCAACACTCTCACTATTTTATGAGAAAGTATCTTGTCATTCTATAACAAGTTAATATACTAAAAATTCTAAAAACATTCAAATATTTCAAAAATCCAAAAACATTTTTTCTATCTAAGCCTAGTCAGTTATCCTCAATCCGCCTTACTGGGGCATTATCATTGTTAGGATTCTTTCTTTTGCTTTTGTTTTCAAGCTTTTTGTTTGTTTGTTTTTTTAGTTCGTTTGTTTGTTTATTTGTCCACTTGCCTATTTTTTTGCTTTCAACATTGTTTCCTTGACTCAGTTTATATGTGTTCATTAGGTGATTTCTTGAAAACATTATTCTTGAGTCTATCCATATTTGTACATCAATATTATATCATGGTTTTTATCATTGGTATATTAGTTTTGAGTGTTTATTGGATTGGGAGTCAGTCCTTATGTATATTTTGGCCAAATATTCATGGTGTTCTATGAAGCCTACCATCACATACTAGAGCAAAAATTAGCTTTAGGAAGGTCTACAATCAATGGAGCCATAAAAGTTTCTCCTTGGTACCTTGGTAAATCTTTCCATCCCAACCTTGATCAAAATAGCTCATTTGATCATTCTAGTTGTATCATTGTTAATCAGGATGAGCATCTCCTCATTGATAAGTACAACTGAATCATTCTATTGATCAATCTCATTCCTCTATCCATCTCTTTCATCATTTTGTGCTTTCTCATATTTAATCTATATTCTAGGTTATATCCTTGAGTTATGCTTGATAATCATCCCTAACTAGGGCATAATCATCTTTATCCAATCTAGGTCTACCTAATGATTATAACTACCTATGGGCAAATCATTAGTTTGACTTTTATTCCTGATTATAACTACCTTTGGGTAAATTAGAATCCTTTTTACATCAATGCCTACAAGAATTTTCTCATTTGGATTAATCTTAACCATAGGTTAATTCCACATTTATTCTTATTTCTTTTCGAGTGATCATCCATCAATAAATGTGATGACCACTCCCTTGAGGGGGCATCATCATAGGCTTCCCAAAACCATTTGGAGCTTTGTTATTCAACCATCATCTTCTCTTTGGAATACAAGCCATTTCTCATTCTTTAAGAATACATTAATATACTTATAGCTTTCAATGCCTTCTTAAATAGGGTCAAACTATAGACACCTAAAACTATCCACCGATAACCTCCAATTAGGGTTTTGGCTAATTTCCACCCAAAAAGCACAATTTGGCCTAAAAATAATAAAACACACAAAATGATGTGAAAATGATATATAAAAGTTCTAATTTTGGCTAGGGTATCCTTAAATGAGGTAATGCAATTTATGGGCTAGCTAACTTTTATCAGTTCATTTCAATTCAAAATGCCAAATTTGCACCTTCATGCTTTGGACTGCTCTTTCCTATCAAATATTTTGCACAAGACTTGTGCCTTTATTATTTTTTTTGAAAACATTATAAATGGGAATACACATCCAATGCATCTGATAGTGACTTCTAATTCAAATTTAGGACCAATAACATGTATTGTGACTAATTTGAGTAATTTATGCACAATGTGCTTAATCATGCCTAAGAGCTAATTAACCCAAATCAAGGCCTAATCAAAAATTCCATAGAAACTTGTTTAATACTTATTTTTATAAATAAATATGAAATATATACATCATCAAGTGACCTCATTTCTTATGAAGACATCCCTATGCCATAAATGCAATAAATATCAAGATTCATGCCCTCCATGCCTCATCAATGCCTTCCATGATGGATTCCATGCCTCTTAATTTCCCCTTCTTCCAATGCCATGATGAGGATAATTAAAAACTTAATTCCAAAAATTTATTTAATTATCAACCACACATCTCAATCTTGAGATGGATGGTTGAGGTTGATCTTGATCAAATCCAAAAATCTATAAATAAAAAGCCTCACAACATCATTTCTAAGCTTAATTTGTGCAAATTTATAATGTAGGATTGGTTCCAAAAAGCTACAAGCAACTAGTATTATAATTCCAAATTAATTCCAAGCCAAGCCAAAGCTGTAAGGTGCCAAGAGGAAATGAAGGTAGCCACACTCCATTGAAGAATACCTCTTGAAGCACAAGTTGAGCAAGCCACCATTACAAAGGCATTTGGATCATCCAAGGAAGGTGAAGGAATTATTGTATTTTATTCTTTGCTTTTTAGTTTTGCTTGTCATTTTTTTTGTTAACTAAGCTCTCCCTAATGTCTAGGCCTAGAGATGTTATGTTATTGGTGTGTTTGTTTCATTGTGTTTTTATTTTAGAACTAACACCATACTAACCATCCTCTCTTGAGTCAAATTATTAGATCACATCCTGCACTGGATGAGAAACTCTTTTAAGTTATCCAAATGATTACTTTTTTATTGGAGAAGATTGTCAAGTCATCAAGGTATAAAACTATAATCTTATTCATTAAATGTGCAAATGCTAGATCCATTGCTCATTGAAAAGTTTCTCCGACATTAACAAGGCCAAAGGGCATCTTTTGATAGGTAAAGGTCCCCCAAGGTGTCATAAAAGTTGTCTTATATTAATCTTATTAAGCTAATTTTATCTAATTATATCTTAAAAATCCATCTAACATGGAAAACATTTTTGAGCCTATAACTACTTGTAAGGCATGGTCCATAATAGGAAATAAATAGTTATCTTTCAAAGAAGCTTAATTGAGATTACAAAAATCAACACACATACGTATTTCTTCATTCTTATTTCTTACTAAGATAATGTTAGCTAATCATGTTGAATGATGAATGGGATAAATGATCTTAGCATCAAGTAGCTTCTATATTTAAACAAAGATAGTGCCTAAGATTATTAGGCTATGATGGCAAAGTTTTTGATTGAAATTTTTTGCCTCAGTCTGAAGTGGAATGTAATATTGTACCTCATTTGGATGAAAGGTCTTTAGGTCTTTGTAAGAACAAGCTAACACATTGATATATCTCCTAAGAAGATTAATGAATGATTTTTTCTTAGGAATAACATTTTCCAATGTTGACCATCTTGGGCTCTTCTTCAGTACCCAGATTAACTTGTACTTATGGAGAAGAATTATCACCATACTCTTTCTTTTTCTTTAGAAAATGATCATGCCTATATAAAATTTCTTCTAAAGAAACTAACCTTTTAGGGATTTTATTTCCTTTTAATTGAATCACATAATCACTATAATCATACCCAGAGTCAGTATTACCTATTGTTGTATAGTGTGGAAGTGAACTACCTACTATAAAGTACATCTCCTCAAAGGTATCTTACTACTCAAGAAAAATATCTATCTATTTATCATCATTTAAAACTTTCCACTGATTGACATTATCTACAACTCTTGGATAGAAAATCATCTCTACTCTGTAGTCACCTTCTTGAAAGAATGTAGGTTGTTGACTTGGCCTAAGTAGATTTGTAGTAATTACAAAAGAATCAACTCTAGAGTTCTAATCATGAGAAACATAATTAATTGAGAAGGCTATAAAATCAAGTGTTACACTTAGAACTCGATCATACTAGTGCTTTAACTTATCTTTCCTTACTTGGTATTGGCCATAAATTTAATTCATAATCAACTCAATGTGTCCTTGTGCTTTTAGGAGTCTCATTCCTTTTTATTTTTCTTTTTTAAGTCCTAATAATAATGCTTCATACTCTACTATGTTTTTAGTATTCTTAAACATGAATTTTTAAGAATAAGGGTATACCTTACTATCAAGTGATATCAATATAACCCCAACACCCAAACCAAGGAAAAAATAGCTACCATCAAACTTTAGAGTCCACATTTTCTCTTCTTCTTCTTATTTCTTTGGTTTTTGTATTTCTTTACCTAATTCTAAGTAATAGACTCCATGATCTGGTTCTTTAAAAATAATATGTGATCTTAGATCATCTAACTTGGAGATTGTATACTTGGACTTATTCTTAGGTTTGAACTTATGATTCACTCTTTTTATTGGAATATGAGAACAAGACCAATCCATCTTGACTTCTCCTCCCAGATCTTTGCATAATTTTTTACTCATCAACATTCCATAGGAAACAATAATATCTACTACTAGAATTGTCATTTTAAGCATCTTATCTAGAAAAGCTATTAGAATAGATTGATAATCTTTGATATATCCAATAAGAAGAACTTATTTTTTCATTGATTAACATCTCCCTTTTGACTTATATTGAGGCCAAGGGCATCAACTACTTTAGCTGGCATGACATTATCAGAGGTTCTAGAATCTAGGATACAATTGTTCAACTTGAACTTGTTAATTAAAAGAGATACATAGAATGGATATATTCTTTCAGATGTGGAGGCAAATGTGGGGGAAGTAGTACAAAATTATTTTAAAAAGAGATCTATTTGGGAGTAGGCAAAATATATTTTAAATCATTAGGTTTATTTCTTGATCTTTTACTTTTGACATACTTAATTAGTCTATTCAACTGATCTAGATAAGACCTCAAGTATTGAGCTTCTGACATTTGAATCTTAGTCTTCTTGATGTGGTCAATAATGTCAAAATAAGGCTGGACACATATAAAGTACGATTAGCTTCAAAATCATGGCTAACTATGTTATAAGGTTGAGAAGAAGACACTACATACTTGTCTTTTAGAATGAGAGAAAAGGGTAAAGGACTACCTCTTTTAAGTTTGCTTACATCTGATCTACAGTCTTCTTTCTCTTTCCTTTGTTTTTTGGAAGATTTTTCACTAGCTTGTTGACTTTGTGATATTTTAAATACTACAAAAGAGTGACTATGATCATATTAAAGCATTTATTCATACTCACTTTCTGATTCATATTTTAGGTAGCCTATATTGGAGTTGTCAGTAGGATCTAAAAAATTATCTTCATCATCAAAACTTTGATCAGTATCAGTAGCCATATGATCTTCTTCATTCATCTCCATGTGGTTTTTTAGAGCATCTTCAATTATCAGTCTTTGTGTAGAGCCAACAATATGATTCTAGTTTTGATTATTAAAATTACATGTAGATGCATCCCTGGTAGGGGTTGCATGAGTACCTTGATCAATTTACCTTTTAAATTTCAACAAGTCATTTGCCAAATTTTGTAACAAGAGATTAGTAGTGGTATATGAAGCAACTAAAGTAGAAGAGTCAACCTTAGAAGTTGTCTTATTGATCTTTCCATCCATAATAAGGTCATATTCAATCTCTATAGTAATATTTTGATTTGTTTCTAAGTCAAAAAGATGTGCTTTACATAGTTGATATCTAAACTCTAGTAATTGAGCATTGATGAAAAATCACTTTTGATTATCTCCAATGGGTAGAGTAGCTTGAGGTATTTTTTAGAGTAATCTATTGAACTTAGTAATGAAATCCCATATGTGTTCATGTGTTTCTTTTTTTAGTTGAGTAAATTAGGTGAGAAATATGTGTGATTATTTAGTAGATTTAAACCTTTTCTCAAATTACTTATGCATAGTAGCCCAAGTGGTAATGGTCCCAAAATTCAAATGGTAGAACCATTCTATAGCTAAATCATGTAGAGTTTTAATGAAGAGTCTAACTGAGACATCTTCATGATCAATGCTAATCACTCTATAGGTTACAAAGAAAGTAACTAAGTGCTCATATGAACTTTGTTTTCCATCACTTGTGAAATTTGTAAAATTATTTATTGACATCTTAAGTAAGTCATGAAGAGGAGTTAAATTCAGAGGGCCAATCACTACCCCAAGGGATAAGAGTGGTTGTGCCATTATTTTGGGAATGAAGAATTGAGGATTAGTAGGTTGGACTATTCTTGAAGAATTGTGTTGTCACTGGTGAATAGGAGTTTGTATTTATCTGATAGGTGAGAGACTTGATTCTTATTATAGTTTTGGTAGGGAAGCTAAAATTAAACCATTCTTGTAGTTCAAAAAAGTCATCAATTTGGCCTTGAGCTCTCCTTGATCTAGTGAAAGGTCAATTTGCCAGGTTAAAATGCTAATGTTTTTCTAAGAATTTGCTAAAGTAATTTTAGGTTTATAAATAAATACTTGGGAACTAATTACTTGACCTAAAATGACTCAAGATGAATAAAGTATCTCTTTTAAATAAGTAAAGTTATCTTCATAGAACAAAGCATTTCAATTAGACAAGTGCACCTTTACTTTCATGAAAAATTTTAAATGATTATTTGGAAAACTTGTAGTTTTGGGGAAGGTAGCCACTAATCTGTGTATCTTACCCTTATATGGATAATCTAATTTTAGTTCTAGTCTATTTAAGTTTGTGTTTCCTTAACAGAATCACTAGAAACTATTGACTAGATATTTTATAAGCTAGCAAAAGTACCTAGGTAGTCATGGGATTAAATCCCCTTCATTTAATGGTTAAGCTCCCAAATTCTTATGTCTATCTACTTCTAACTATTCACATTTTTTAGGTATTCATAATTTATATAAATCATGCACAAGTTATCTTATTTGAGGTATTACTTTAATCACAAAGTTTATAAATGATAATAAAGTGATTTTGAAACAAGTAAGTAGTTGATTCAAAAAATATTTAAAGAAGTTTTGAGAAATTTAAGAGTAAATAAAAGACTAGAATATGTGAGAAAGAATAAAATTGCACTTCACAACAAGTAGTTTTACAGAGCTTATTGAATTCGTATAAATAAATAAACATTCAAGAGATGATAATTCTTTCAACAAATGATTAAGAAAAACTAGAATTCATACTCAGATTTAAGGATGACATAAAGTTTACCATTTTAATCTTCACAAATTCACAAAATGATCTCCTTAAATGCAAAGTTATTAAGAAATCAAATTTTTTCTTATTCACTTTGAATAAAGTTCATACAAAAAACATATATAAATCTAAACTCAAAGTCTTAGATTGCTTAAACTTTATTGTATCATTGTTACAATTGTTTTTTAAAAATTACCATCCTCTGGTGCCTCCACATAGGAATTCTCTTATATTTATAATTTTTTAGATATCAAATATAATTAGGAGACAACTCCTTGAATTTCTCATGTGTAGTACTAAATCCTAAAAACCATTGAGAGACATCCTCCTTGAATTTTTATTATATGGCATGCAATGGTTGATGACATTTAGCACTTCTTAGTTTCCTTATTTGAATTGAATATAACTTATTTGCATGTTGGGAAACACTTACTTAAGTAATTTATTTTTACAAAATGACTTCAAGTAATGGCATGTAGCCAAGTTACTTGAGTCTTACATTTTACAAAGCAACTTAATTTTACAAGTAACTTCTCCAAGTGACATTACTTACAAAGTAGTTACTTAAAATAAAATTACTTCAAATACATTTGTGAAGAAAATAGAAGAATTTGTTGAGAAGAGAAGCTATAACAATCATTCTAATTCATGAACTTTTGATCTGCACTTCTCCTTGTACTTGATGTGTTGAGACATCATGAACTAGCTAGCCATATCATCTAATTTGGCAACTAATGGCCTTTTTATTTCATATCTCAATAGTTCCCTTTCTAGTTTCTTATAATATTCTCTCACCTTTCGAATATTAGGTTCTAGCCTTTTGAATTGTTGCTGGCTTTTTAATAACTCCTTTATTGATTTCAATGTGAACGGATTCATAGCCTTCTCAATTAATTGCTTGAATTGTTGAAGTAATTTTTCATGTGTTCTAGGATGCTCATCTAACTAAACACCTATGAGATAGAAGATACAATCTTCTGGATCTACTTTTACATTTTAAGCATCTTCTTCTAGAGTCTTCATTCTTTAATCATGGCCCTAAAAATGCACATGCAAAAAGATATAATGTGCTCTTCTTGATTTGCTTTCTTTACTGACCCCTTTAGAATTATCTATTATTTAATCAAAACCTTCTCACTTAGAGTGTTTATTATTTGAAGGTTGTCTTTTTGTAACTCATATATTCCATTCTCATTTTCAATTTCTTTCATCAATGTTTTTAGCTATGCCAATTATTTTTCAATGTCAACTAAGTTATGTGGGACCTTAGGAAACCATTTTTATGTAGTTTGTATCATTTTCTCTATCTATTCATCAACTACCTTGGCCTTGTCCCTAGTTTCTTCTACCTTAGATATTGTTTGTTTATCAAGTACACCTCCTAAAAGTAATGATTGTTGAAGAGTATATCTTTCCACCTTGGCAATTATTTCACACAACTTAGCAATTTGTTGCTTCAACTTAACTTTATCAGCCTTCTCTTCATCAATCTTATGGAAAAGAGTATTGGTTAGTGATTGTGTGTCCTATTTCAATCCCTCTATATTGACTTATCCAAGGGATACCTTTGTAGCTATTAAGTCTTCTTCAGTAACTTCACCTTTATCTTTACCCTATGGAGGAACTGATATCTTTATAAAAAATTTCCCTGAAGGCTCAATTATCAGCTTTGTAGTCACTTTGGCACTTTTGGGATTTTTAACCTTATGGTCAAGACTTCTCAGAAGTTATAAGTCTATCTCCTCTAAGTTAATTTATTCTTTAGATTCAAGAGTTATTTTCAATGCCAAACAAGAAGAGAAATTTATACCAGTGGAAGTGTTTGAATGAACCATCATTTGTTATTGATTATTTCTCACCACTAACTCTTAAGAAAGAACTTCTTATGCATCTAAAATATCTTGAAAAAAATTGGAAACTAATTTCTCATCTTTCTCTTTCTCTGTCTCTACTTCTTTCTTTGGCTCCACCATTATCTATTTTTATGATATCTCCTAGAATACAGTCACCTCTCCAGTAGTTACCTATTTTGGATATTTTTGGGTCTGAATAAAAATAATGGTAGGCTGATCCTCAAAAGGAGGTGGAGGTGGATTAGTAGGTGGAGGAGATGGGGTAAGAGGAGGAAGAACATCAATCTCCTTATGAGAAAGTTTCTTAGGATATTTGAATATAGAATATTTGGGAAGTGGTATGAGTGTGGAAGGATCAACTTCTTTCACTACTAGTTGTATGTTTTTTTTTGGTAATGAAGATGAAGATGTGATGGGTGTGGTAGGAATGGGAGTGTTAGAAGGAGGAGTGGATGTGGAAGAAACTAGAGGAGATGTATGGGTAACTACCTGATTGGGCTTCTTATCTTTTATCATTGAGTATGTATCATTAGTATTTTTCTTCAGTTTCAACTTCTTCTTGGGTTATTGACCACTCTCCCCTTGCACTACTTTCCTCTTTTGAATTACTTATCCAATTTTAGTCATTAACTCCTTCATGTAGTATCCTTTATTAAGAAGACATGTGGAAGTCATAGAAATGACCATTGAAATCCTCTCAACAATAGTCTTAACTTGATTCTTATTGAAAATAATTTTGGAAATGGAGCATTATTTCCTCCTATTACAAGGTAAGCATCATTAATTACTTCTCCATCATCTTCCATGTCTTCAAAAAATATTATCAAATCAAATGAGATAATTTATTTAATAGTCAATCTACTATTATATCTGCATCTCACTTCAAACTCATCTCTACAATCAATCCAAAAGTCTTCAAGTGCAGGAATATGCATATACTAAATAAAAATTATATTTTGAGTTATGCCTCTGCCATCAAAATTTTTTCTAACTTCAAAATGTGATTGGTTGTAGCTATGGTACATTTCTATTTTTACATTCTTGGCTTTATAAATACTTGCACAATGATAATGGCCAATAATAATAGGAAACTAATTGAAGAATAATGTACTTTTGATTGGAGATCATGCAACTGCACCAGCTATCTACACAACTCCATTAAAATCCAATTATCACTAGGGTACATAAGAAATTTTACTAGTGTCCCTATGAAACAACCAACTCTAATGTATGTGAAGTTCAAGAATTAAATGAAGATGTATCTAAAGTGGGAAACTACCTCCCAAGATGTATTAGACAATCTTTTGGCCTTTAAAGTAGCATTTAATTTATAAATGACTTCATAAAAGAATCCATCATTTATACTCTTATAATGCTTGAAGTATTCAGACAAAGTAAGTTGAGGGTAGTATTCATAGATGGGCTCTGTTTCCATCATTCCTTTTGTAGTTAGCTTAAAAAAGGCTCCATTAGATGCCACAACATATACTAAGTATGAAGTCATTTTGAAGTCAAGAGTTTGTAACACATTACTTAAATGATGATCAATGTTATCACTTATCATTCTTGACTACTCAAACATTGTAGAACTCCTATTGACATCAATTGGCCTTATGTATGCATGCATCCAGGTGGAAAATCATTTAGCATTCTTTTATATATTAATTATATATAACAAGTGGGTGATGTCATCCACTTCTTGGATGAAATTAGACCTCACTATTTGCTTTGGAAACCTTGAGGGTTGCTTTGATTTCTTTAGATAAGTTGTATTCATTATCTTGATACACTCAGTTGTTTTTCTCTCCTATAGAATTTTGCCCCTTTCTATTGACAATTCAATCACTTTGGGTCTTGATGGGATCTTTAAATAGTAGTCAAAATACTAAACATCTAACCTTATCACCACATTGCCATTAATATTTTTTACTATCCTAATAAGAGAATCATAGTACTTAGCACATTATAAGAGAAATTTAGGAAGTTGTAAAAAGATTTGGAATGTTACAGCTTTCAAGATCCCACTATTGTTAATTTCTTACATGAGTGGTGTCTTAATTATGGCTTTGGATCTGTCTAATAACTTAGTTATGGAAACATGCCCCATGTCTATGTCACTAATTTTTGACACTTTGGATTAAATACAAGACTCAATGGGATACCCATTATACTCATACTTCATCTTAGTTTCTTTTGATTTTCCAACCTTCTTTGCTTTAGGCTTACCCTTCCTAATTGGTCTATAACTTCTTTAAGTGCAAGCTTAGGAATTTCTTCAATAAGAGTTGTTTGTTCTTATACTCTAGTTGTTTCTTCTTCTGATCTTGACATTTATTGTGATTAACAATGGAAGTACTTAGCAAGCTCTTGAAAACTCAGTAGTTATTCTAGTTAGTTTATAAAATGTTGAACAAATAAGTCAATTTATTATCTTAATTAATAATCTTATGCAATATTTAGGTATTTAGAAATTTCAACCAATAGTAATCCTTGATAACTCCAAGAAACTCATTGTAAGTAATAGGGTATCACAATCTTGGGAAGGTCTAGGTTAATCTCAAGTCTTACATGATGAAGACTCTAATTAAGTAACAATTATATGCAACAGTGGAAATTCTAGGTAGGTAGTGCCCCTTGAGAACTTTGGGCTTCTTGAGACTAGTTGCTTAGGTTCAAGACTTTGAGCGAGTAATAAGAAATGAAGAACCTGAGTAAGTAAAAACTAGGTCAACTACTAAGTTTTTGCAAAGAGATTCTATATTTTCATATTTTTCCTAATATATTATATGTAAAGTGTTTATGAGGAGTTTTATCAAGTTTTTAAACAACACTATGCCTATAATTATAAATTATAATTGCAAAAAAAATAAGAAAAGTCAAAAAAACTATAAAATGGTGCATGGAAATTTACTAGTAGAAAACAAAGAAAAACAACCAAAATAGGATCAAGAAAATAAGTGGGAAACAATCTAAATACCTTAACTACAATTGGGTTGCAAAGGTTTTGTGACAAAATCTTTCTAAAAGCTCAAACTGTGTCACCCAAGATTCACAGGGGCAACAACTAGGTTAGACAACTTGAAAGCCAGGTAGGAAATGAAGTGGAATTTTTAATACTTATATTAACCCTTGCATTAATGGAAAATAAATAACACATGAGATTGTGTCCACATAATCATTTTGATGATTATCAGGTTTCATGAACTGCTTTGTTTAAGTTGGTCTACAAAGTCAAGTACCTTTGAAGCCCTGATTTGGTCTAGACTTATGAATACTTTGGACTTGAAAACCCTTATTGCTTTTACTTATGACTTAGATCAATTGAAGAAAATTTAAAACCCCAAGTTGTTCTAATTAGTGTTTTGAGGCTTTATGAAACTAATTTACTTATATTTTTATGAGAATCAAAGTCATTACACAATTTTGATTTGAATTGGATAGCATAACTCAGGTTTATTAAGACAACTTACTTCAAAGGGAATAAGTAAAGTAACTTTGAGAACTCAAGTTAGCATAGAAATGAGTCCAAACACTTAGATTTTTTGAATCTCTTGGAAAGATGGATAAATGGGTTTTTAGATAATGACACAAGAAGACATTTTCTAACCTTTTAGAGTAATTTGAATCAATTTTGGTAATGAAAGCAATTTATAGTGAAAATTACTAAAGTCTAAGTCTTATTCAGGGGACTGAGTTTTGACAAGGACAACTGACTCTCATAAAGTAAAAGACAAAAAAATTAAAAAGGGGTAACCCAAAATTTTCAAGTGTGAAATTTTTGGGACACTAGAGACAACACTATAAATGAGGGTTTAAATGGGTTATATGCATATATGAAGGCAATATTTTATAATATGGAGAATAGAGAAATCAATAGAACTAGAACATAAAAACATATTAATTTGTATGTTTTGTACATGGCATACTCTTGAGAAAGATGCATGGTTTTCTACATTACTACTATCTGCTTGCTAAATAATGTTACATATGTGTATATATAGATCATGATATTACAAAGGCTAAGGAATCATCATGGAATTTATAATGTTTGGGATTCAATGTGTGAGTCTTCATCTTTAGATAGGTGTGTGTCTTAATTGATAGGTTTGAGGTATGTAGAAAAATGATGCAAATAATTCAAGCCCTAGAAGTACAACCTTTCATGGTGTAATGTAGTGGAGAGTGTCCACATGGATGATGTGCAATTTGGAGGTTTTGAGTTGTGTGTTATGTCTAAAGGTGTTGTGCCATTGGCCAATGTTTTGAAGTAGTATAATGTGGTATGGTGGTGTAAAGTGTGTTAAATTTATGTTTTACATAATTTAGAGTTACATTGAATGGTGTTGAGATTAATTATCCACATTTTTATAAACATTGCTCCTCAACCTCGCAAGGGCTAAGTCCTTGAAAATTACATGTTTTATGCCTATAAAAAAAGTGTGTGATGTTGTCTTTGGAGTTATGTGGTATGTTTCATGACATTATATGAAAGATACATGATGTTCATAATTATGTGGAGGTTGTTGAAGTGTGAAAGTCATGTGACATATTCCCTAACATTACATGGGAGGTGCATGATGCAAGAGGATATGTAAAGTTTAAAAAATAACCAAGGGAATCAAGGTAAGAATTTGATATGGTACAACTATACACAAATCACTCACACTTTCTTGAGAAACAAACATCTTGATTGTGTTAAAAAACAAATGTGGCATCTTGGACTATAGGTGATTTTAGGTAAAAAATTTTCCCTAGGTATTATTGAATCGACATGAGAATTAAATATACTGACTTAGATAAGTCCTAAGTTTCTATGATTTCTCGGATCCTATGTGTTTCTTTTAGTTGAGGTTATGTTTTTTTAGGTGATGAGTGCGATGCATTATTCTTAGGATTACATGCATCATGCTTAGAGTGTGGAATGTACCCCAAGTTGGATCAAACCCATCTTTTATATGGTATTTCATGAAAAGAGGATGAAAGTTCCATAGCTTATTTATGAATGAAGAAAATTTTAGAAGAGTAATCTTGATCTTCTCTTTATTATAAAAACCATTCATAAAAAAATATGATTCTAACTAATCTAACTAGTTATCTACTACATTTGCATTTATTTTCACCTAAAACACAAGAACAGCTAGATTTCCTTGAAACCTATGGCATAATCAAACCCAAAAAATTTTACCTTATGTGTGAGATGATGTAACCACCAATTTAAGGACTTAAATAAGATGTTTGAAAAAAAATGCCTTGGGTTCTTGAAGAGCTTTTGAAATCTCATTATTTATCATCATGTGAAAATCATCTTGTGTTGTGTTATCTCTTGCCATCTAAAATTTAATGTTCAATGAAATTTCATGTAGTCTAATGGATCTATTGGTTTGAAGATGAGATTAAAATACTCTAACCTCATTTTATGGGTCATAAAATATTAATTGATCTAATATAAATGATCCAAATCCAAGGAAGTTTAGGGGACAAAAAAGTGAGGTTTGGATGTGTTCAATGCATATGCAGAATCAATATTAAATAAGATGGAGAATAGAGAAAGTCATAAATATATAACAAAAAATATAAATTTATGAATTCCATACATATCATACTCTTGAGAAAGTGTATGGTTATTTAATTTACTACTATTTTTTTGATAATTAATGCTAAAAATGTGTATACATAGATTACAATATCTTGAATGCTAATGATTTGTTGTGAAAGTCGAGAACCTTTTAAGCTTACATGTGTGTCTCTTCATCTTCTTATGACTATGTGGATTTAATAATAGGTGTATGAGTTATGATTATAGATGTTATGGCATAACTCGAGCCCTATAAATGCCACCTAACAAGGAAAAACGTGTCCATGAGGTTGATATGTAATTTGAAGGTTTTATGCAAAGACTAAGTTGCATGGTGTGCCTAAAGATGTTATGTCATTGGTCGATGTCCTATGTAGAGGTTTTTCACATTACATGAAGTGGCTCAATATTATATAGGTGGAATAGATTACACAAAGGTTATGTTAAAAATAATTTGGAGTTGAATTGAATGACTTTGAGACTGATTATCTATATTTTTGAATGGGGCAATACTGTCACTTAACCTTGCAAGGGATAATCCATTGAAACTTATGTGCTTTGTAGGTATGAGGGAAAGAGCTTAATGTTTTATTATGAGTTGTTTGACATGTTTCCTAGCACCATGTGGAATGAAAATGATGTTAGGAGATGTGTGGAGTTACTAAAATCATGGACGTTATGTGGAATGTTGCATGGTGGTACCTGGGAGGTGGATGATGTAAGGAGTTGCATGGGGTTGAAAAAGTAACCAAGGCACTCAATGTAAGAGTATTGGATGGTGCACATGTGCGTAGATCATAAATTATGATTTTCATCATTATTGGGTACATTATCTTATCAATTTACAAATAGTATCAATTTATTAGTGATATTTAATGCTTGTATGTCATTTACCTATAGGGGGAATATCATCGGTCTTTATCGAGATTTGATTATCATTGTTTCACATGTTCTTCTTGAATCTTAAGGAGAGAAACCATATTTATCTATTTTAGTACTTTTATTAATATCTATGTTTAGTAAAAACATGACTATTTATGAAAATGAAGATTTTTCAATGCCAACATTGACATGGTACCTCACTCCAATTCTCGTAAACTCAATGACATAATTGAGATCTAGTTTGGTTGGTTTGACTTCAAAATGTGTTATACTTATGTTTAGATATGGTTAGATGGCACATTAGTTTTAGTGTTTCATATTTTTATAGTATTTATTATTATTTAAAGTTAACACATGCATGTGTATAAAAACAAAGTTTTTATTAGGATTCACACATACATTAGAATTTGCTTCATGAGTTTTAAGAGCAAAAAATATTGTATCCATACAATATATTCACAACATTGATAAGTATTCACACATAAAGATACACATCAAAGTGGATAAAAATGTAGATGATTCTAAGGTACTTGTGTATTTGTCTAAATTAATCACTATTGGTGTATTTTGTGTTTTATCATCATGTCATCACTTCCTCTCTCTCGTCTTGATTTCATGATTTTTTGTTAGTCATAACAAAATCATGCACCTCATGTTTAGGGTATTCTCTAATGCGAAGTGAACATTTATGGGGTTTTGGTTAGGGTGCACCCATTATTATGGTCTTGTCATTTTTCCTTATCGATCATTTGATGTTAGTTTGCATGCCAATAAGGTCACAATTATTATTCAAGCCATTTATAAATACACATACATCTTAGTGTATTTAGGAATCTAGAAATTATCTAAAAAACATATAACATATATTTTTCATAGGAATTTATTAAACATCTACAAACATTTAGATAAATCAAGCAATCATTAGATAATTCATTGTATCATTGAATTTCAAGTAAGCAACATATTACATTGTATTGATTTGCCTCGCTGATGAATTTTAAAAATTATTAAAATGTTGTTTTCAATATTATAAACCATTGAGGGGTCTAGGAAATATTAATATAACTCAGTTAAGGTGAGGGTTAATTTGATTAAGATGGGATGATGTAGTCCTCTTGATAATGCCCCTATCTATGTATGGACAAATGATATGCTTTCAATCAAGGTGATGGAGGTAGGGATGTTTTGTTGGAACTAGAATAGATGGATCCATGTCATCACCATTCAATATTCCAAATAGGGCCTGCATCAACTAACTTCATTCTTTTCTCAATATAGATTAGATATAGGTCTTACATTCATTAGTCCCCGTCTAGATATAATCAAGTGAGCTACTCATCTCATTCTATAACTGATCAAATCACATCTCCCTATAGTCAGGGTGAGTGATAGATTTATAATCTAGATTATGAGTAGATAGTATAATCTCATATCCCATATATATAGAGGGGGGAGTTCAAGGTTAGGTTAGGTTGAGGGCCCTTATGTAGACTCTATTCTCATACCCATACATTTCATAGGTAAATGATATATTTTGATGGAGTGTCATCCATATCTATATATATGACTGACTCTAACTAGATATGATATGGGGTGAGTAATATGTCAGATCTAATCTATGGCCCATGGTTTAGTTTAAATAGGCCCTATCCAATAGGTTAGGGGCCCTAATCCTAATTAGTCTATGATGGGGTTGGTTTAGCCATATAGAGTGGAGGTTGGTTATATTTTGGTCTGAATTATAGAGAGTGGGTTGGGTTGGTTTAATGTTCTTGTTAGCCCTATCTATAGATCATTAGAGATAGATAGTTGGTTATAGATAAGGGACTAAAAATATTAATCAATTAAATGCCCTATATATAGATAAGGAGGCTGATCCAAAGTATAGATAGGCCCTTTATTAAGTATAAGTAAGTCATCAATTATTATCCATCGATTATGTCACATACATAATAGATGGCCCATTTATTTATATGTGGTGCTCAACCTCCTCTGTTTATACTAAATGGGCTTAACCCACTCTAAATCTAATTCCATGATTCTTGGTCTCAACCAATAATGACTAGATCTTTTATTAATCCCAAATGCCTATCCATTAGTAAGTAGTGGTGTTTCCAGATCAACCTATCTCTCACCAGATCAACTTGACTCTCTTCTATAGTGTTCAAATAACATTTAGTTAGTCAGCTAGGGACTAGTTCAATTCCAATGTGACACATAACACCTCTCTCTCTCTCTCTCTATCTATATGGGATCAAGATCAAAACATTATGACTTAAGCTAATTTAAGTTATAGTTGTGAGAGTGGGGTAGTGTATTAATAATCATGATCATGAGATTGTGAGTTATAGTAGTCTTTGATGACATTTATGCTTTTCTTGAGAGGTCGATCCTCACCCCATAGTAAATTGAGTCTAAATAGGCCCTTGTGCTAACCTTCAATTTAATACTCTATGGGAGGTTGAGGGCCCTAAACCTATATATAGATAGGAATAGGGGGACCCCTATATATTGATCCAATCCCCATAGTATAGAGATAGAGATAGAGAATACTTATCAACATCCAACTAAGATCTCAAATGGGTAATGCATTAAGGATTATGACCAATTATATAGGGGATTTAGGAAATGGGTTATTGCATTAGGCAAGGGGCCCTATATATATATATGGTCATAGAGAGGGGTCCCTATCTAACTATATGGGATTGGGAATAGGGCCATGCCACACTATAGGGCCTCAGGTTCATAACTTGGGTTAAGGCTAGGGGTTCATGTCTTGGGTTAAGATGTCATTACTATTTATATAGGGGTATACAGGTTCATGCCTTATAGAGTGGTACTCAATCAAGTGGTATGACCCCTATTTATAGATTTACCCCTCACTAGAGTGGTATGCCCCCAATTTAATCTCTATGGTTAAGATTGTGGCATCACTATCTATAATTAGAGAGAGATTATGACATCATTATTATCTATGGTTTTTTGATCCCTAAATATTATCATTATCTAGGTCTAGTTATATATATATATATATGGGCATAGAGAGGGGTCCCTATCTAACTATATGGGATTGGGAATAGGGTCGTGCCATCACTATAGGGCCTCAGGTTCATAACTTGGGTTAAGACTAGGGGTTCATGTCTTGGGTTAAGATGTCATCACTATTTATATAGGGGGATAGGGGTTCATGCCTTATAGAGTGGTACTCGATCAAGTGGTATGACCCCTATATATAGATTTACCCCTCACTAGAGTGGTATGCCCCCAATTTAATCTTTATGGTTAAGATTATGGCATCACTATCTATAATTAGAGAGAGATTATGAAATCACTATTATCTATGGTTTTTAGATCCCTAAATATTATCATTATCTAGGTCTAGTTATATAGAGTAGATTTGGGGGACCCATAAATAGGGTAGGTCAGTCACACACTCTACTAGTGAGATCAAGGAGGGGGGAGGGCTCAACTAATGACCTTTATGCTTTAGGTCAAGGGACTTAAATGCCTACTATCTAGAGGCCTTGCCATCACTCTCTTTGGTTGGGCACTTGATCAAGAGAATATATCTATTGGGGGTGACTATCAGTTATGGGGAAAAATATAGACTTTTTTGGGCTGATGGCCTCCACCATAGACTATATATACTCTATATAGCTGGAGCTGGGGGAGGCCTTAACACCAATAAGGGAGGGACTCATATTTTTGCTTAAAAAAATATAAATTGAGGCCCCTATCTATATATAGGGCACTCATCCAATAAGTCAATGGTTAAGGGCATATATATCTATAAAGGATTAAGGGTTGGGCCATAGATAAATAGAGGAGCTAGGGGATTGGGCCATAGATATATAGAGGGGCATTGGGTGTAGGATTACTATCCATTTTCCACTCTATCTAGTGAGTGACACCTAGATATATGAGATAAGATATATAGGGATGAGTGGGAATATCTATATATGGGATTGAGTACCCATAGTTCATAGATAACATTGAATGATTAGTGGATATCACGTAGAAAATAGAATACTCCCAGGATAGATATATAGGCATCTCTGACTAATATATATGGGTGGGGGTGGATAGATATAGAAGGCTAACTTAATATAACATCCACACACACACACACACACACACACACACACACACACACACACACACACACACACACATACATTTGTGTGTGTGTGTGTGTGTGTGTGTGTGTGTGTGTGTGTGTGTGTGTGTGTGTGTGTGTGTGTGTGTGTGTGTGTGTGTGTGTGTGTGTGTGTGTGTGTGTGTGTGTGTGTGTGTGTGTGTGTGTGTGTGTGTGTGTGTGTGTGTGTGTGTGTGTATAGGGTCCTTAGAATCCCCATAAACAATATGGGCTAGATTTTACAACAACATGAAGGTAAGGCCTTTACACAATTATTGAGGGATTCTCTCTATAGTCCTATACTATAGTCAAATATGCCACATCATCTTAATATATGTGATACTACTGAGTTGGGAGATCCCCTCTATATGGATTATCTCAACTACTAGGATTAATCATATCAAATTGAAAATATTAGTTGGTCACAAATTTAGAATTGATATGAGTGTTAGTCTATATGGGATTTGGGGTTGGGCCATCGATAGATAGATAGATAGAGGAGCTAGGGGACTATGCTATATATATAGAGGGGCATTGAGCATAGGATTACTATCCATCTACCACTCTATATAGTGAGTGCCATGTAGATGGATAAGATAAGACATATAGGGATGAGGGGGAATATCTATATAGGGGGTTGAGCTCCCATATTTCATAGATATCATTGAGTGATTAATTGATATCACATAGATAATATAATACTTCTAAGATATATATATATATATGTGTACATAGTCATATTTGACTAATATATATGGTTGGGGGTGGAGAGATATAGAGGGCCAAATTGATAGAGCATCTATACATATAGGGTCCTAAAAATATAATAATGTATATGGGGTAATTAGAATCACCATAAATCATATGGGTTAGATTCTAGGACAACATGAAGTCAAGTCCTTTAGATGATCATCGAGGGAGTCTCTCTATAGTCATATATTATAGTCAAATATACCACATCAACCCAATATATGTGATACTATTGAGCTGGGAGAGTTCCTCTTTATGGGTTCTCTTAGACACTAGGATCAATCTGATTGAATTGATACTATTAGTTGGTCATGAATTTATAACTATGAGAAGAGTTAATCTATAAACTCGAGAAAGCTTGATTATTGATAAGAAAGTTTGACTATATATTGGAAATCTCACATTAAATTAGCTATATAATTAAATGGATATCTCAAATGGAAAGCTCAAGTACACTCTATAATACTATAAAGATTAAGAATTCTCCTTTATTTGATATTATATAAGTAATATGATCTCAAGCAAGATTGAGAGCTTGATAGATATCATGCAAGCTTGATAGCTCAACTGATAAACTTGACTATATATGAGCTATATACTGGAAAGCTCAAGTTTATAGACTAGATTGATAACTTAAGAGCTAGATTGAGAGCTTTCCTTGATAAACTCATATTGTATGACCTCTCTTGATTGAAACTATGGGCTAGGTAGGGGTTCAAACTTACACTATAGCTACACTATAGTCTATATCATAGATGCCTAATTCATGCTAAATGATCTAGTTTATATCTTTATGATAGAGCTAGAGATGTGGTACCCAAAGATTCAAGGTATATGGCTCAAAAGACTCTCTATATAGCTCTATTATGATATCCAATAGTTTGGTTCTTTATTAGAAGGGAGGCTCACCTTATCTATATAGAACTCTATGGGATAAGGCTTTATGGGAAGGGAAGTTAGTTAAGTGCCCCATATATATATATATATATATATATATATATATATATATATATATATATATATATATATTATATATATATATATATATATATATATATATATATATATATATATATATATATATATATATATATAAGAGGCCCTTGATCTCCTTTCTTCTTTATTCTCTTCTAGATTAGTTTCCATAATGAGGCTACGTGGTTGGATCTCATTAGTGCTACCTATAAGAAGGGCATTAGAGGATATGTGATACTAAGAGTTATCTCACACCTGCCTTAAATGGAAGAAAAAATGAGTAATTTATTCCCCTATTCGATCAATGTGAGATCAATAAAATAATATAGTATGCCCTTACCACTTGGTCACAATGGCTAGTGGGTCTCCCAATTTGATGGGATGTTGGATACTATATTCTATGCCATATTTTGTATGGTAATTGCTTAATATTCTTTGATTTGGATGTTGTATTATGTCAAACCCATATCTAAAATCCACTAGAGATTGGTTGGTGGTCCATATAGTCAATCCATCATAACAAACAAGTCAATTCATCATGTTATATAGGGCATCCCCAACTGACTTCTTGAGATAGAGAGATAGGGCATCCCTGACTAAATTCTATATATATGGTATATTACCCTATATATCTATATGGATCAGGGATATAGATGAGATTGATTGGTAGTTATTGAATAAGTCTCTATGATTGGGCTAGAGAGATATATATATTCATTTAAACCCATAATATATAGACCATCTCTATTCTATAGGGGATATTGGACTCCTCCCCTAATGTGTTATACTATCTAGGCACATACCTTAGCTATATATATTATCTATATGGAGTCCCAACTCCTAACTAAATAGATATAAATCAATGGTATGGAATTGAGGGATATCTTGAGGTGAGGGGGGATTCATATCTTTTTTTGCACCTAGGGATGACTATAACACAAAACTTGAATGGGGATAGAGATATAGGGGCAGGTGAGGTAGCTATATAGGCTAATATGTCAAGTCTTATCTACTTACTATATACCTAAGATAGGGTTCTCACCACTCATAACATTACTCAACCAAATGTGGTATTTTATAATCTAGTCTATAGAGGTCCCTAACAACTCCTTTTGATTGATAGGGGGATGCTCAGGAGATATACATAGATAAGATAGTGAGGGAAGCTAGATCAAGATAAAAATAGATTTTAGATCTTGATCTAAATATAGTCATATATTTATCTATCTTTGATCTGTAAAATTAGATCTAAAATAGTTTTTCATAAATGGATACTAAAATTTTGAGAATGAATAAAAGTATGTAGAAAAACTTGACTATTCATTTCTTGACTTAAAACTACCTATTTTGCATCAAATTTGAACTATCCAAAATACTTTCTATTATTATATTAAATTCATTCATGAAATAAATTAAATGAAACTAGAATAAACTAAAAAGGAAATAATTGACATAAGACATGATAATAGAGTTCACCCATTTCGGCTACATCTCTGGTTTCGTAATTCAAACCAATCCATTAAAAGATATAAATATCAATATTTTAAACTTACATCAAATAAATTTTTTGAAAGCTATATCAATGTTGAATTTTGATAGTGAAGTCTTTGAGGATTTGAAGAAATCATCCTTCATCAATAGCATTTGATTTCCTCTTCATGTAAATGATAACATCTTCTCCATTCAGGGTATTTTTTACACTCTAACAAATGGGCATTCCTGGTTCTCATAGATAACTATGTACATCCGTCCACAGTCACTAACTTATAAAATATAGGTAATTAAAAAAACATAATTACCTATAATAACCCTGTAACCATTTTCCCTTTGTAGCCACTAGTTTTATACATAGGGGTAATAAAATAAAATAGTTATAGGTAGGACTCTCTACATATCAATACATAGTGATTCAAATAGATATTTTCCCTATCTATCACAATATATCCCCACTATATCTCTCCCATGGTTGAAGGCTATACCAAATTATAAGAGACCGAGGTTATAAAAATAAAAAAATACATCTCTCACTTTTGTTTTGGATTTTAATACCTTCAATGTTTTGAGATTATGTGTGTTCTCAGGTTCAAGATCCATGTATTCTTATAACACCAACTGTATATCTATGGTTCAACAGTTTTATTGAAATAGATGACTAATGTCAAAATGGTTCCCTTTATAATAAAAATCATATCCATGTCTTAGATATCAACATAGAATCTAAACAAATGGAATTATAATTACCATAACCTCATGGTCTTGTAAATAGGTGTCTCTTCCATCCACAATCAACAATTCTTTGCCATTATAGACTCTAAATCTACATGTTTTTAATTGAATATTATGTGTCTAAAGCTACCAAGATTTCCAACATAGATGATATCACCTTAGATCATTTTGATGATGGCTATGTCATGCTTACTTCAACCATAGGGTTTTTTTAAGGTGAACTCCCTTTGTATGAAAACTACATGTAATATCTTTTAGCATGGAAATAAATGAATATGCCATATGATAGGTGAGGTATGAGTGTCTTATATCCATATTTCATATGCCTATGGTCAATGATCTTCATAAATAGGTGTAATAAAAATTTAGACATACTCAACTTTGTTAAAAACAATAACATTTGCCCATGGCTCCATGATAGGTAGTCTATTATTTGGAACCGATGTATTTGAAAAGAACTCATGCTACCATATATCTATCAGTGGTGTTCCAATGACTTTGTAGAATAGATGCATCACCTTCTAGACCGATTTAACAATGAACTTCCTCCTATGTTGAGTTCCTTGAATGGTGAGATCTTCTAATAATTCTCTTCACTAATAGGTTCTCCAAGGTTGTCTTGGACTGTCCTCCTTTAGACTATGTTCTTATACACTCCCATGACTAAAGCCATAAATAAGAGAAAAAATAAAATGCTCATGGTCCTTCAAAGAATGGAGGTTTGACTCTCCCTTTTCATAATAGAAGTCTATGTCCTTTGTACCTTTAGAATGAGCCTCTTTTAATGGTAATCAAGACATTTCCAAAAAAAAGTCTCCTCTCAACCATGGGCCCTCCTTTTATTTTCACCACCTCATCTTTCCATGACCCCAAAAGGCCACATCACATCAAAATCCCCTTAAGCCAAGCAGTTCACTCTCTGATCTACCATAATCATGGGTTCCTTCAATGGATTTTAAGCTATATCAAATATATCTCCTTCTCTATCATTTCCTTCTATGGCCTACGACCATGCTATTAGCCGATAACATTCTTCATGAGCTTGACCAATTTTATAGAGTCTAGGTCCTACCTCTATATCTTTCAACTTGCATGCATTATCTCTTTTTTCAAATCCATTCTAATGGCTTTATCAAATAGAATCAAATCCCTTCTAAAATCCTACCTAATTGTCCTCTACCAACTTTGTCCAACAAATTTTTATTTGGATTTAACATGCACACCAAACTTGGTTGTAAATCCCACATGGAATTGGCATGTGAACAGTTTCCAAAGATTCATTAGCAATGAGTTATCAAACATAACTTGATTTGGAACTCAAGTTGGGTTTGTATGTGAGATGGGGTGCTAGGTGAGTTGGGGTTCTTGGTGAGTTGGGGTATTAGGTGAGTTGAGGTTCCAAGCAAGTTAGGGTGCCAAGTGAGTCGAGGTGACAGGCGAGTTAGGATTATAGGATAGTTAGGTTGACTGCCAAGTTGGGTTGAATAATGAGTTGGGTTACATTGAATAATCCTCCAAATCAAACCTCCCTAGAAAGAGGATTTTATCCTCAAAAGTACCAAGAATATAATTGAACCTGTTACATGTCTTTCTACATCACACCAACAATCAGAACTCTACCAAAAATTCAACTGTCCAACTACAATTGCAACCTGTATATAAAGAGTAGAAACAAAATCCATATCCATTCTACCAAATGACCTTTTACCCAGAATTTATACTCTCTGGTGGCTTCTCTCAACCCTTGTGCTTCATGAAGGTTAAGGTATTTTCCTTGTTATCTTATAAGGGAAATCATTATGGTACATACACCTAAGGATTTATAAATAACTTGCACATCTGTATACCTAAATTTTTAGAAACATTTCCCATTTATGGGATTTTGAATGTACACTTACATGACTTGACTGAGAAACAAACATGTGTGCACATAAAGTTTTTAATACAAACATTGCCCATATCATGGTGGGATTTAAACGCATATGCAATCATAAAAACATGCAAACAATTTATCTATCCTAAGGTGATTAATGCACATTACAAATAATACCTAAGAATAATCAAGTGAACTATAAAAAACTTAATAAACTATTGTGTCCCTCAAATATTTCCCTATACTTGTCAAACTCCAATGTTATATTAGAGAGTTTCCACAATAAGAGTTTTTTTTACAAATTCACAAATTTGTAAGTAATTGTAATCAAATATCAGTTAAAAGTGAGAAAAAACCAAGTATTTTAAACCTGTCTCAAGGCTTCCCTCACCACCTGACTGCTCTTTGGTTCATACCTCCACAACTCATCCAACTGAGTTAGTTTCCCCAAAAAGTCTATTATAATTTAAAACTAAAATAGGAGATAACAAATGTAAATCTTTTCAAACCTAACTTAAAGAAAATTTCCTTCCTAGATTTAATAAGTAGGAATTGCTTTGTAATAGTGTTGGAAGTAATAATCAAGCATACTATTTTGTTCTATAGTTATGCTTATCACCTATTCAAATAAACCATATAATCCATCAGGGTTATTCCCTATTTATGGTTTCCTTAAATGAATATTAGTGGTTTCATCTTTATAAAACTCTATCTCAAAGAGTTAGGTGATCCATGTTATAGTTTCAAAAAGATTTTAAAAACAACTTCAAACAAAGACATACTTTACTCCCAATGTAACCTTACACAAAGGATTCAATCAAAAATGTGAAAACATAGATACATTTGAGAATAATTTATAGATCTAAAGAAAACTATAGAATGCACCTATTGAGTATTGGCCAGTAAATGTTGGTGTTTTAAATGACTTCCTATTTGCTTCCTATAACTCTCAATAAAGTTGTGAAAACATAAACTATCTTCTCAACCAATTACAAACTCAAACTCAAAGTGTAAAAAAAAATTTGATACTGAATAATTCCTTGTTGCCATTTCCATATCTTTCCATAGAATTGTTTTTTTCACTTGTTCATATAATCAAGGACATAGGCATCCATAATATGATTAATAATCTAAAATAATATGGCTACACAATTGGCTATCAAAGTCCAAAAATATTATGTCAATACCAATATGAAATTAGATTATAACCATACCTTAATATGCCCTCTATGTAAGATAGTAATCAACCTGAAACTAATCTTCCTAGAGATGCATTAATGAAAGTGCCTTGCACTTTATCTGAATGATTTCCAAGGAAGAAAGGTTGTTCCTTTTACAATACCATCTCATACTTCAAGTGTCAAAGTGGTGTGTTCTTCATCTCCATTGACCCTATAAGGCTAGTGGTTCTAGAATATTGGCTGTCAGAAGCTTGTCTTCTTACAATGAATTGGAACACCTTATAATTTCCCTTCACACTAGCCTTCTTACATAGTCAACTCAAATAGAAGAATCATAAAACAACAGCTGATATTTAAAAACTCCTAAATATAAGTATATCACAAATATAACAATTTCCTATAATCACTTGTTATGATACCAAATTGATCCATAAAATTGGGTCTAAAATAGTTTTTTGTAAACGGATACAAAAATTATAAGATTGAATAAAAGTTCTTAGAAAAACTTGACTATTCATTTCCTAACTTAAAAATCCCTATTTTGCATCAAAATTGAACTTTCCATAATCCATTATATTATTTTGTTAAATTCATTCATGAACTAAATTAAATGAAACCAAAATAAATTGAAAATGAAATACTTGACACAAGACATGATAATGGAGTTCACCTATTTGGGCTACATCTCTGAGTTTGTAATTCAAACCAATCTATTAAAAGATGTAAATATCAATATTTTAAACTTACATCAAATGGATTTTTGAAACGTGTATCAATGTTAAATTTTGATAGTGAAGGCTCTAAAGCTCTGAAGAAATCATCCTTCATGTATCAATGTTAAATTCTGATAGTGAAGGCTCTGAAGCAATAGCATTTGATTTCCTCTTTGTGTAATTAGAAACATCTTCTCCATTTAGAGTATTTTTAACACTCTAACAAATGGGAAATCCTAGTTCTCATAAACAATTGTGTACATCCCTCCATATTTATTGACTTATAAAATAGAAACAATTAAAAAAACATAATTACCCACTAATAACCCTTAACCATTTTCCCTTCGTAGCCACTAGCTTTATAAATAGAGGCAATAAAATAAAATAGTTATAGGTAGGAATCTATGTATATCAATACACAATGATTCAAATACATATTTTCCTTATCTATCACAATATATCCCCACTATATCTATTCCATGGATGAAGGCTATACCAAAATAGAAGCGACTGAGGTTATGCAAAAAAAAGACATCTCTCACCTTTGTTTTTTTTTTTAATACCTTCAATGTTTTGAGATTATGTGTGTTCTCAAGTTCAGGATCTATGTATTCTTATAACACTAATTGGATATATGTGGTTCAATAGTTTTACAAAAATGGACACCTGATCTCAAAATGGATCCATTTACAATAAAAATTATATCCACATCTCTGATCTCAACATAGAATCTAAACAAATGGAATTATAATTACCATAAACTCATGATCTTACAAATATATGTCTCTTCCATCCATAATCAATGATTCTTTGCCATTATAGACTTGAGATATGTATGTTTATAATTAAATATTATGCATCCAAAGCTACCAGGCTTTCCAACATAGATGTTATCACCTCAGACCATGCTAATGTTGGCTATGACATGCTCACTTCAACCATAGATTTTTTTTTAAGGTGAACTTATATGGAAACTACATGTAATATCTTTTAGCATGGAAACAAATGAATATGTCATATTATAGGTGAGGTATGAGTGTCTTATATCCATATTTTATATGCCTATGGTCAATGTTATTCACAAATAAGTGTAATAATAGTTTAGACATACTTAACTCTATTAAAAATAATAACATTTACCCATGGCTCCATGATAGGTAGTCTATTATTTGGAACCAATGTATTTAAAAAGAATTCATGCTGCCATATTTATACCAATGGTGTTCTAATGAATTTGCAGAATGGACACATCACCTTCTAGACCCATTCAAAAATGAACTTCCTCCTATGTCAAGCTCCTCAAATGATGAGCTCTTCCAACAATTTTCCTTATTGATGAGTTCTCCAAGGTCATCCTAGGTTGTCCTCCTTTAGACTATGTTCTTATACACTCCCATGATCAAAGCCATAAAATAGGAGAAAAAATAAAATGCTCACAGTCCTTCAAAGAATAGAGGTTTGAATCTCTTTTTTCATAATAGAAGTCTACATCCTCTGCAACTTCAAAATGGGCCTCTTTTAATGGTAGTCAAGCCATTTCCAAAAAGAAAAAAAGAGTCTCCTCTCAACTATGGGCCCTCCTTTTCTTTTCATCACCTCCTCTTTCTATGGCCCCAAAAGGCCACATCACATCAAAAGCCCCTAAGCCAATTAGTTAATTATCTAGTCTACCATAATCATGGGTTCCTTAAATGGATTTTGAGCCATATAAATTTATCTCCTTATTTTTAATTTCCATTTATGGCCTATAACCATGTTATTGCCTGATAATGCTCTTCATGAGCTTGACCTCTTTTATAGACGCGAGGTCCTACCTCTATATATTTTGACTTATGTGTATTATCTTTTTATACAAATTCATTCCAAATGGATTTAGTAAATGGAATCAAATCCCTTATAAAATCATGCCCAACCATCCTCTATTAGCTCCATCCAATCACTTTTTATTTGGATTTAACATGCATGCCAAACTTGGTTTTAAATCCCACATGGAATTAGCATGTGAATGGTTGCCAAAGATTCATTGGTAATGAGTTGTCAAACATAACTTGATTTGGAACCTAAATTAGGTTGTTATATGAGCTAGGATGCTAGGCAAGTTAGGGTTCTAGGTGATTTGGGGTGCTAGGGGAGTTGGGGTGCCAGGCAAGTCAGGGTGAAAGGTGAGTCAAGGTGCTAGGTGAGTTGAGGTAATAGGTGAGTTAGGGTGATAGGTAAATTTATTTGACTACTAAGTTGGGTTGAACAATGAGTTGGGTTGTATTGAATAGTCTTCTAGATTAGTCTTTCAGTATATGTATGGGTTGGGATGAATATTTTCTATATTCCACTCCATCTCCTACCCTTATCCCTACCTATAGATAGATATGGGATTTTTCCAATCCTTTATAATATGAGAAACATCCATATTTATAGTTAGTCAAATATAAAATGACAATATGAACAATGAGAACTATTAGGTGCCCTAGATGTATCTATTAATCAACCCCACTAAGCACATAGACTATTGGTTAGAAATTCATAGATAGATAGGCACCCTCAACCCTAGTTATTTATTTTGGGCTAGGTAGACAACCTAGAGGGAGGGATATCACTTGCTTCAATCCTCATTAGGAGAATAACACATGACCTCCATATACTTTGTTGTCCACCACACCACTCTCCAAGGGGTACCTCACCCCAAATAGATAGATGCCTACCTATCCACTTTTTAGTCTGTTGGATGGATGGTCATTATAACTATATTTGGGCCCATATATCTATGGATCCCACTGCCTACTACCCTTGGACTCTACTTACCATATGATGATCCTAGCTTAGTCACCCTTGATATGGGCCTTCAAGAGTCTAGCTATATATAATGATAGGGACCTATCTATCTATTTATGGGCATCCTAAGATAACTATGGATTTAGATTTGATTGTCAATGTGTCTTATCTATATATGGGTGGGTGGCCCCCAATATATATATTTTTTGGCATTTAATTATCTCGTAATAAATACCCATATATATCTCATAGCAAATACTGGGTCACATCCATCATCCATGTATTATATATGTGATATGACTTTGAGATATAGAGGTAAGACATATATTATCTAGATAGGGCTTTAATAAGCCTAGCCTCTCTAACACAGACTAGGGATTAGAGCCTAATGACCCCATAATACAATTTTTATAGATTATCTCCTTTATATAAATGGGGGCCAAACAAACCCTATATTGGTTGTTACCATATCTATATATAGGGTTCTCTCTCGATGGCTTGCTCTATCTAGCTAGGGGAGAGGGCCCATAACTATCCATGCCCTCAAGTCCATAGTTGACTTTCATTTCCTTATATATAACTGGGAGGATCCATCTATCTACATATATAGAGTGCTAGACTATATAAAATTCTATCATTTGTCTAATCATAATAGATTCACATCTAATAGTATAGTATTCTAGCCCAACCTAGTCAAACCTAAATAGATATATAATAAAGGGCCCAAGGATGACTGTATATAGACTAGTTGGGTTGGCTAACATCTAGTTGGTAGTTGGATTGATTGACTGAAGACTAAATGACATCATACTAAATGACCCCATTAAAATTGATAGGGTAGGCCATACCATATAGATATATAGTTAACCCCCTATATTTATATACAAGTTTATGTTCTCTCTCGAGATATGCCCATATATCAATAGGGGCACAACAACCTACCCTCCTAGCTAATCGATCAATGACTTAAAGACCTTATCTATATAGGGGTGGAGCATCTATTTTATTATCAACTGATGAGCTACAAATCTAACTAGAAGGTGTTGGGGCCTATATTATAAGGGTGGTGGATAGGCACTCAGATAAAACTATACCTAGGGCATATATAGATGGGGGTACCTACCCCAAATTCTAATTTGTACCTAGGGAAAGTAGACACCTCTTCCTTCATGGGATATTGAGAGTAAGATGGCATCAAGGCAAGGAGATGCCCTTTATTGGGCTAGTCTATGCCCTATCCCTTCATAAGATATCGAATGAGAGTGAAATGACATCAAGGCTTCAAGTCAAGGAAATTCCACTTCCTTCATAGGCTATCAAAAGTGAGATGGCATCAGTGAAAAGAGATGCCTAATAATCCTTTACCCTTCATGGGCTATTGAACCTACCCCAAAATGCCATGAGCTATCAAGAGTGAGATGGTTGGGCTTTTGGGGGTCTTCAAATAATTTATAGTTATAGTTTCCACCCCTGCCCTTAGGCTCATCCCATATATTACTAAGATTGGATGGATAAGCTCTATTTATTTTATGATCAGAATAGAGATCTTATGATCGAATGGTTACCTTGCCCTAACATTAGCATTCACTTCTATTTTAGGCTTTCTCTTCTAGTTATGAGAGAGAGAGAGTGTAGTTGTGATGAGATTCATACCAATCTCAATCCTATTTATTAGATCATACCCCTATCTATATATGGGAATCCCAATTATTGATTAGATGGGGTGTACTCATATTATACCAATCTCAATCTTATTGATTGTTTTGTTAGACTGGGTTGGATCCTTATCTATATATGGGAATAAACTCTAAACTATGAATGTGATGCAAGGCCCAACCTCTCTCCAATATTTACCACCCCTCTTATTTATATTATATGTCTCATGGTTAGACTCTTTACTGGATGTACAAATAGATAAGGGATGAAATCCATTCTCTAGTTTGTATCAAATGGATCTGGTGTGATTGGCTTATCTATTGCATTAGACTATGGCCCTATTAGAGGAGTGTTGACTATCATCTATATATTGATAAGTTGTTAAGCCATCCTCATCTTATATACCATACTAAGAGGTTGGATGAGTGTTATCCTCTCCCTATCTAATATGATTAACTTCAGTGATTGATACCATAGTCATTATATCTAGATAGTCCACTCATCTGATACAACCTCTTATATGGTGAGACTTAGAAATATATGACAATAATATGTTTGGTTTCCAATTAATTTATATACTATGAATAGATATATAGGTGGATAAGTACTTAATGAAAAGGTGTTTATCTCCATATATAGATAGGGAAAGCTAATCATCATCATCATCATCATCATCATCATCATCATTATATATATATATATATATATATATATATATATATATGGGTGTTGATTAGAGAGGAAAATGCTCAGAAAGGCTCTTATTTAGGAAGAACTTATCATTGATGCCTATTCATCTATATGTTGGGCTAGGAGAGGTGATGATTTACATATAGATAGAGGTGTTGATCAGATAGGTGCTAGATAGATATACAGGGGGAGAGGTGCTAATCAGATAGGTTAGGTTTGGATAGTCTACTCTCATAGAGGTTTGTTTTAAAGAGCCCTTCTATCTATATCAAGCATTACTTTATATAGGCCCCATATATATATTTTGGGATGGCCTCCTCTCTCTACTTAAATTTAAATCTAAATCTAAATATGGGTGCCACCATATCCATATTTAATGTATAACAAAGAAACTATATATTGTGCCCATGAAACAAACTATAGATTGTGCCAATTAAACTTTATATTGTGCAAATTAAACTCTAGAGTCTATACAACACTCACATCAACCACATTAAAAATTCATGTACCCAGGAGGTTGAGGACCCCTTATCTAGATATACCCCTCATGCCAGTGAGGTGGGTACCACTATCTATAAATTAGCCCTAGCTAGATGGTGGGCACTCCAAATATCAAAGGTGAGAATCCCAACCCTAGATAGAGAGTGGTGAGGTGGGTAGCCTAGATCAAACTAGGTGAGGTGGGCACTATTTTTGAGTTATCCTAGGCATCAGATGGTCAAAGCCCCTATTTATCTATCAGGGTACAACATAATATTTCGTCAAGGCACAACATAGTATTATATGGTTCTCACCCCTATAGATCTATGGTGTTGTTGTATTACCATGAGATGGTGCATATATATATATATATATATATGGGGACTCATAAATGACTCATAGAATATAAATTGGGCACTTGAGATACTATATACAAACTTAGCACTCGAGCTACTATATACAAACTAGGTACTCACCCCATAATCTATATAGGGATAACTAACAACTAGAATATTTGACTAATGACTAGATGCTTCATCTTATAAAATAGATAGGCCAAATACTATGACTAGATACTAGTGGCTAGAACGTATAACTAGATAGTTATAATGGGATGGGATAGATAGGACCACAGATTAACTCGCTTCCTTCCTCTCCATTCACATTGCTACCCTCCCTACCTAGCCATTCTAGACATGTGACCCCTACTCTTTATTTATCTAGGATATAACCCCTAAACCACCCTATCTTCTATATAAAACTGAGGCCACCTTCTTTTCTAGTCTATACATGTAATGACCCCTACCTAAAGAAGAGGCTAGGATATCCATGGTGCCCTTCTTCTAGTCACTTCTTGTTGGACTACATCCATTCCTATTTCATCTAATATTGAGTAACTCATCCTATCTATCTATAAATATAGATAGGGTTTAGTTACTCCTATTGCCTATTAATAGGCATGCCATACCACCCCCTACCACTACACTAATAGGACATACAACATGCCACACCTTTTTTTACTGAGGGAAGAGACTAATTATATTGGTATATTATTGAAAAGAGATACCACACACACATTTGATATACTCTATACAGTTGTATATTTATATGAGTGGATCTTCTTTATTGTGGTGGGATTAGTTAATCAATCAATATGAAGTGGAGAACCCATATAGTTAGATAGGGGTCTCTCCTTTATCTCGATCGATTAGAAATATAGTGTCTACTCTATATGGAATTGGAGATTGATTGGGATGTGGAGGTCCAACTCTCTATAGTCTATAATGGACCATCTACCTTATTGATATAAATGGATTTTTTAGGTTGATCCCTATATATCTATCTAGGGGGGCCTATCTATATATGGTGCCCCTCATGCTAACATGACATAGTTATCCATGCTTCATTTATGTATGTGCCCCTATAGATATGATCTATAGACACCCATGGCTCACCTTATAGATTGCCACACTCACCATAAAAATTTATAAATGTTTAGCACTCTTTGGAATACCCCTAACTAATTATTTTGGCACTTTCCATATAGATTGACATACATATTTGACAGACTAATTACTCACCATATACATTTAAACTCTCTGCTAGAGACTATATATAGACTCTAACCTGATGCTCTACTCTACTATAGATTATATCCCTCACATCAACCACTATCTATATGGGGTGGCCTATATAAATCACCTAAGTTAAGATATGATACACCCATTCAAATAGATAGTCATACATGAGTTGAATTCAGTCCTTCCCCCTCTATATATAAGGATAGGGAGAAAGAAAGGTTACTTAACTCTCTATATCCACCCTTAGATAGATAGGGTGCGCCTGAAGATCTTATCTATATATGGGGATGGACTATATAGATATTTATGGGTCCTCAGATGGAGAGGAACAATCATGGCCTATGTTGACTCCAGACTTTATATGGTAAATGAATCAGCCTCTCACCTCCCCTATAGATAGTTGGTAGTTATTAATCAATCTATATCTATATATATATATGAGGTGGGGATGCCAGTTAAACTATATATATTAGGGAGCAGATCCATATATAGAGGTGACTCAATTATTATCTCTACTCATACTTATTTAGATTATAGATTTCAAGGTGAAGGTTTTATTAGAATGAATATTTTGGGGGACTAATGGTGTGTCATTCAATGCAAGGTCCTTTCTTTATATGGGGTTCTATTTGTGCCTCAATTGATTTAGCACTATGATTCATTCATCAGGAGGGATACCTCAATGATTATAAATAGAGTGAGTGAGTTAATAACCCATCTATCTCTAACAATATGACCAACTAAGTTAAGGAAGATCTTCATTGGCCATATATTTAAATCTATCTATATCTCTACCTATTATATACATGATACAAATGATGAAAGCATCATAAACTAATACCCAATATCTAGAGTGATGTATTGATTCTCACACACAGATAGAGGGGGTTTGGCCCCATATAGCCTTATTCCCAAATTCACCCACCCATGTGTGAAAACCACCCTCCTCTGAGTCAGATCAAATAGTATTGCCATGGACCATACCCCATGTATAGGGCAAAAGATGGATTGATCCAAAAATAGGTGTTTTTTATTAGTTCCTCTTTATGAACTTATATGCTTCTATATCTATAGAATTTTAACTCCCTTCCCCCAACCTTATAAAATGATAAGGAGATGAGATTAGCTTCTAGATCTATCCATTTGATTTTTTTGTATTGTAGTGAAGTCTATTATTAACATCTTATCCTCATCGTGGTATGTTGTTTTTCTATATATGACATTAATGCTCGACCCCAATATCTAGAGTTTTGTTTTTTCAAGAGGTCAAGCCCTATATATACATGCCCAATTTAATTGGTGGATATATATCCTAGGCCAACTAACCCTAACCATAACCCTAGAGTACTTCCCCTAAGATAGATATATAAGGTACCTAGAGTTGAGGTGATCTCTCCCCCTCTATAGATTATATATATGGTGGTCGAGAAAAATTGTAGAGGTGAAAGACACATCCACATTTAATTATAAAAGGTAAGGGCACATCTGAAAACATGTCCTAGATCTAAAAGGAAATTACCCTTCAAATAAGAATCAAGTGGGTTATCTAGTTATAGTGGGTCAGTCAGCCACTATCCACTATCTACTATTTATAGGGCCCAAATATTGTATATATCTATTGCTCACCCTGAATGACTAGACTATGTACAAACATATATAGTCATCCCAATTTTTATTTCTTTAGGGGGCCTTGACTACACTAAAAAGAAAAATTGACCATATATATTGTGGATCACACTTAGAACTATAATAATTGACAAGTCAAGCGAGGAATAAAGAATAGAGTTTGATTAATTGGTGTGCTAACTACCAGATAGATAGGATATATAAGGAGGGGGCCCTATCCAAATATATATATATATATATATATATATATATATATATATATATATATATATATATATATATATATATATATTTTATAGATATTATATATATATATATATATATATTGTGTCCCTCACCATATTGGTTTCATGATAAGATAGGATTGATAAGGCTCAGAGCATATACTAGATGTTAGATCCTACATACCAAACCAGTAGATAGGTGATTATTCTATTTGGAGCCCCTATCTCTCTATCTACATAACATTGGATGTCAATACCAACCTACCCTAAAGAAGTGTGATTACAGAATAATGGAATATGGACACTTATCAGATGGCCATATCTATATGGTTAGTTTTTATCCAAACACCAAAAACATAGAATAAATAGGGAAGGATAGATCTTTGGCTCCCTCTTAAGCCTAAGATGGGTGGAAAGATCTTTTTATATAATGGTTGGGAGATAAATAATGGGTTGTATATGGCATTTATGCCCCTTTAAAATGCACAACCACATCTATTTATTCACCATATACATATAGATTGTTACCGACATCTATAGTGATCTTAGAAGATATATAGTGTGGGGGGCCTTGACACTAATGTATAGGATTCACTTGGTGTTGATCAAATATCTCATTTTTGTTCTTTGTTTCCCCCCTGTATCAACTATATACTAGTGGTAAGGAATTAGTTTTTGGTACTGACATGCAAAGGTTTGAATCCTTCCACTCCAAGGTTCCCCCTAGATATAGACAGATATTGAATGGTCTAGATGTTCTCCCATTCCTAATGGTTTTTTTTGTTTTCCCTTTCCTCAACTCAAAGAGATAGAGATATGGGGCTATTAGGTATCAACTATTAGATATGAAAAGGTTTTAATCCTTCTACTTTAGGGTTCCTCCCAAATGGAGATGGCCCACCCCACCATTTATATATAGGGCATGTATATAACAAATAATACATCATGTCCATAAATCAATCTTGGATCAGATGGGATAGAGTATACCTACACTCCTGATTAGGAAGCATACAATTATTAAGCAGGATCATGACTAATATGAGGATCTAATAGACTTGATTAGGGGATCACTTATCATAATATACCATGTTAGGTAGGGTTCCAAAGCCTATAGCCTAACACAATCACACAATAACCCTAAAAGAGTCATATGATTTAATATTTCATTAATCTAATAATAAGAAAAGTAAATCTAATCTAGTGCATGCCAACACTTATGGCACAAAGTGGGGGTTAGTAAATCAAATAAATCAAAACATGTATATAGAACCTAAAATAAAGTAACTATGAGTAACACCCTATTACATAGAATATGAAGAGTAATATTATTTGAGCCAACACTTATGCTATTTCTATCTACTAAAAGAGAGGAGAACAAAGTTGGAATATACTTACCTGAATGTGAACCCATCAAGACTCAATCTATCCCTTAGACAAAGGGGATTTGAAAGAGGTTATTATGGTTCATAAATATCAATTTGTTAGGCCAAATCATCCAAGACCTATCCATAAGACTAGATTCTCCAAGATAAGAAACCTAAGCTAAGTTTCCTCAAGTAGAATGGTGGAAGAGTAGATTGTGAAGAAGTGCAAGAAAATAATAAATATTGTTTGCATATCTTAATAATGATTGAAATGGCCTTATATTTATATGTGAAACTTACCCTAAAATCATTTGGCTATGTCAACTGTGCTAGGTTGACCCAGTCAACCTAACACATTTTCAAGCTAACTCACTAGGTCTATGCTAGGTCAGTTAAGAGGCTAACAAACCAAAAGAGAGAAAAGGGTCCCTAAACTATACTAGTTTAACTAGGTTGACCTAGTATGTTAAATAGGTAAAAAGGGTGCCAAGCAAGGAAATGAAGGATAGAAAGAGGAAAAGTACTAAAAGACTATGCAAGGGAGGAGAAAAAGCTTAAGGAAAGGTTTTGGGAACTAGTTGGATTGGTAATAATATGGAAAAAAGGGACAAAAATCCTATGAATTACCAAAGGTATACCCACCTCTTTCCTAATTCACCATTTAGGGTGTGCACTTAGAGATATTGAGTCTTGATGGGTTCTTTCAAGATGTAAAGCATCAGTAATTGATAAAAGTTAAAAATATTGTGTGTATACATATGCCCCAATTGAATCTCATCACATGTCACTAAGGTGTAATAGGGGATGGTGCTTCAAGAAAATAACATAAGGACACACACAATGTTTATGCTAAAAAAAAGTTTTATTATTTTAAAAAACATAAAATAACTAAAAATAAATTACTGAAAGGGAAACTAAAAAAAGTAAATAACTGAAAATTGAATGTAATGCATACCTTGACTTACCTTTATCATGGGATGGTTTGTTAGTTTTGATTATGTAGGGCATAGAGACTTCTTTTGATAAACCCAAGAATGCAAAACTAAAGAGTAAAGATAAATAAATGTAAGAAAAGCCAAGATAGCTGGTGTTATGAGGATGGGACGTACTTGCGAAATTTGACAAGTTGGCGTGATAGTTGTTATGTTATACCAAATGACCAAGTCAAACAACAAGAGTAAATCAAGTAACCAAAAATTCAAGACTAATAAAGATCAAAAAAATCAAACAAGCTATCCTTAAGTAAGAAATGCAAACTCACCAAATCAAACCAAGGATACCTTTCAAATAAGGTGGAAAAACAAAAAACAAAATAAATAAGAAAAAGATGAAACAAATTAGTAAAACAACATTAATGAGTGAGCAGTAACAATCCAAATCTCACTCAACAATGGAAAAGGGATTCATAAAAGGGAAAACAACATTAATGAGTGAGTAATAACAATCCACATCTCACTCAACAATGGAAAAAGGGTACGAATTTAGGTGTCCATAACATCAAGATAGCAAAATCATGATAAATAGTAAAAGGAAAGTAAAGTAAGTCTAGTAAATTATAAATAATGTAAATAAAATTATCCAAAGTGGATCAAACAAGTTTTTTCACTCTAAGGATAGATAAAATTGAAACAAAGGAGTGTTAACATGTTTTAAGAGATGAAGAAGGAATTAAAGAAGAGGGAAAATAGATTTGGAATCATAATTTATATATCAAGGGGGGGAAATGAAATGGGTAGAGGGGATAATGAAGGAGAAATAAAGCTATAGATAACTCTTTATCTAATTTAAGACACTTAAATTATATTTTTCAAAACAAGAGGACTTTTGACTTTAAGAACTATGAATAACTTATTTTAGCGACACAAGTCTTAGATTAAAAAATGGATTATATATATTATCCCATGAAGGATATATGCATGAAAATTAAAATGGACCTACCTTCCCATGATGTTTTCCTCACTCTTAATGACCAATTATAGATCCATCATTTTTTGAGAAATGAGGATTAGTGAATTGTTGAGTAGGAGCTAGTTCTAAAGAAAGGGTAAGAACGACAACTTAAACATTATGAATGGTGTCATATGATTTGATAACACCATCATTGATAATAGTTTGGTTCTTGTTCTTTAATAATAGGTGAGGTACCATAAAAGGTTGGGGCAGCTCAAATTAATGCATGAGGAAATCTTGCCTTTTGGATTGATCGATAGTTTCCTCCAAGGTACATGGCAAAAGGGTATAGACTCAATATTGTAATTTAGGAAATAGATCATTTGTAAATAGATGAAAGAGATTATCATCCACCATGTTATGTTCACATTTATTTTACAAATTCTTGATGAAATGGGCCAAAGTATTCTCAGAAAGATCATTAGTTTGAAATTATTACACTAAAACATTGATTAAATCCTCCAAACTAGTGATAGAGTGCATTCTAAGTTGATTATACCAATCCAAAGCATCACCGATGAGGGTTTTGGATAATATTTTGGTAGCGGTAAAGGAATTTAACTTGACCCAATCCTTTTAAATATTTCCAAATATCTTGAGGTGAAGAGTAGGATCAGTTAATCCGTTATAAGAAATTATAGGTATTATACCTCCAATGTTAATGTTAGTAATTTAGGTGGTAAGTTGTTCATTTTGTAAATTCTTGATGAATTTATTGACTAATAGAGGTTGAGTAATGAGATTACCTTGAGAATATTTAAGAGGGAGAGGAGAAACACTTTGGTTATATGTGCCCCAAGTCAGTGGTTGAGGATTGGATTGAAGATTAAGAAGGTTTTTTTGCATTCTCATCATTTGATTCATATTATGATCTTGGAATGTGTTCATTTGATTGAGATTTTACAACAATATTTGATGAGTTTTATTAGTGTTATTAGAAGTAGTATTGGTGTTTGTGTTGGTGTTAGTGGCTTGGGTACCACTATTAGTATTGATGTGAGATTGAGAAGAGTTGTGAGAATTTGAGGTACTAGTGGAAAAATTTTATTGTGAAGAAAAAGATGGACTAGTAAATGGTTGAGAGGAAGAATCACTATAAGCATGAGTACCTTGGGTAGAAAATAATGAACTAGTAGAAGGATTAAGGATAGTGGATCTTATGAGAGGCCCACTAGATGTATAACCTGGAATGTTAGTTGAGATACTAGGCATGAAGGTGAAAGAAGTTAAAGAAGAAGAAGATATCATAACATAAGGAGTCAAGATTGAAGGAATAGGTTGAGAAGCAAATAAATTGGTACCCCCAAATATAGTTGAGAAAGTGTGAGTAGCAAAATTAGGTTATTCAACTTGATGGCCAATCATGAGGTTATAGATGGTGGAAAGATCCCTCTATGTTGAGGGAATTTTGTGATAAAGAAGAGCATTTCAGGAGTATACTCTAACTCAAGTTGATCCTCTAAGAGAAGAGGAGGTTTTTTTTTTGCAAAGGGGTATGAGGAGGGGTCCCATAGTTCATCGTGTGGGTTTCAATATGAACATTACTAGCATTCACAAAAGGAGCCTTACTTTGTCTACGAGAAACCCTATTAGGATTGGTGAATTCCATCATGTCTATTGACTAAACTTTAGTTTTTACACCAAATAGAAAGTCCATCATGAAATAAAGAGAAGTAAGATGAGAAAGTAAAGAATCAAAAAGTGACTAAAATAGTACTAGGTCAACTTGGTCAACCTAGTGCAAAATAGGGACTATAAAGCTATAAAAGGTCCATAGGGTCAACCCAATTCAGTGAAAAATAACTAGTATAAAGAGGTAGAGATGTTATAAATAGTACTAGGATGACTAGGTCAACCTAGCATAGTGTATAGGGGTTGAAAAATATGCAAGGTTGATAGGGTTGGCCTAGTATAACAAAAAAAGGAAGAAAATAAAGTTGATAACAAGCTATGAACTGAAGCAAGATAATTGCAAGTAATGTAAAAAAGTAGTAAGTAATGAAAGGGAAATAAATAGTCAATTGAGTTGACACTGGCCAATCTAATTGATGCACATAGAGAAAAATATTTTACTAACACTGGCTAATGCAAGCTTTTGCACACACAATTGATCAAAGAGAAAACAAACAACTTGAAAGTAAATCTAGCTACTTGGTCAACCTATAATGTTGATTAGATTATTAAGAATTATTTTTAATGTAAAAGAGATATTGACTATAATCAAGGTACTAGATAAAAGTTTATGGATAGTTTTAGGTAAGTTTAGGATGAAAGGAACTGTAGTGGTAATAATACAGGATTGGTATTGGGGCCTACCCCCTCACTTCACACACCATAATGATAAGGGTGTTGGGTGCTTATCCAAAATATACCATTAACCATGCTTTATACTTGACCAGAGAATCAAGTTGGCTTCTCCCTTGGTGATGAAATTCAAGTAGATAAACTTGGGTAGTCAAATGTTTAAATTCTTGTTGATGTTTATGAGGTTTGGTCATGTGTGAAAAAGAATAGAAATAGTGAAACTAAGATATTAATTGAAAATCTTCTAATTAGACCATGTAAACTATTATAAGCATGCAAACAACTTAAAATAAAGATGTGATTAACATATATGATTCATTCTAACTTTGAAACAAGGTATAGTTGATAAACTATATGGACAATCATACAAAACATGGTCGATAGGGTTGAACCTATACTATGGAAGCAAAGTTTGAAAGTGAACTAGGTCGGTCAGGTCGACCTAGTTATTTCAAAAAACATAGAACACATAACTAGGTCAGTAAGGTCGACCTAGTTGACTATGCAGAGGCAGTTTTGAAGACTACAAACTTTGAAAGGAAAGTACAAAAAAACAAAGATACAGAGAAATAAAAATTGACTTAAATGGTTTAGAGATAAAAAGGAGAAGATTTTTGATCTAAGACCTTGGATAAACTGAAAGTAATCCTGCAAATTGGGTTGAGATGGTTGATTAATCTATATAAGAACCTACTGAAAAAGTGCTAAAAATGTGCTAGGTCAACCTGGTTAACCTCGTAGGTTGAACATGAAGTCTAAAAACCTAAAAAACCTATATTGGATCAAGTTGGTCAATCTAGTTGTCTGAATAAAAATCTAAAAGTTCTAAAAACTTGTACAGGGTTGAGCTGGTCGAGCCAGTTGCGTATTCCTATAAACCTGTGTATAGAGATAAATAACTAGGTCGATAGGGTTGATCCAACACAATAAAGATATGATAAAAATAATGAAGAATAGAAATGGAATAAGTGAAAGAAATCCTACAAGGGTTTGATTTATGTTGGGTTCACTAGAATGTATGCAATTGGAAATGTATCATGTCCATAAATCAATCCTAGATCATATGGGATAGAACACACCTACACTTTTGATTGGGGAGCATACAATTATTAAGTGGGAGCATGACTAATGTGAGGATCCACTAGACTTGATTAGTGGATCACTTATCACAACACACCATGTGATGTAGCATTCCAAAGCCTACAACCTAACATAATTGCATAGTAACCCTAAAAGAGTCCTATGACTTAATATTTCACTAATCTAATAATAAAAAAAGTAAATATAATCTAGTGCACACCAAAGCTTATGGTACAAAGTTGGGGTTAGTAAATCAAAGAAATCAAAACATGTATAGGTAACCTTAAATAAAGTAAGTGTAACACCGTAATACATATAATATGAAGAGTAATATTATTCGAGCTAACACTTATGCTACTTCTATCTACTAAAAAAGAGGAGAACAAAGTTAGAATATACTTACCTGAATATACTTATCGAGACTCAATATCTCCCTTGGCCAAAGGGAATTTGCAAGAGTTTTTTGTGGTTCATAAGGATCACTTTGTTAGGCCAAAGAATCTAAGACCTATCCAGAAGATTATATTCTCCAAAATAAGAAACCTAAGTTAACTCTCCTCAAGTATAATGGTGGGAGAGCATATTATGAAGAAACATGAGTGAATAATAATTCTTGATTTCATATCTTAATAATGACCAAAATTACCTTATATTTATAGGTAAAATTTACCCTAAAATCATTTGGATATGTTAATTATTCCAGGTTAACCCAGTTGACCTAGCACATTTTTAGACTAACCCACTAGGTTTGTGTTAGGTCAATCAGGAGGATAACAAACCAAAAGAGAGAAAAGGGTCCCTAAACTGTACTATGTTGACTAGGTTGACCTAGTACACTAAATAGGTCAAAAGGGTTCCAAGAAAGGAAATGAAGGATAGAAAGAGGAAAAGGACTAGAAGACTATGCAAGGGAGGATAAATAGATTAGGGAAAGGTTTTGGTAACTAGTTAGATTGGTAATAATATGGAAAAAATGGACAACAATCTTGTGAATCACTAAAGGTATGCCCACCCATTCCCTAGCGCACCCCTTAGGGCATGCACTCAAAGAGATTGAGTCTTGATGGGTTACTACAAGATGTAAAGCATTAGTAATTGATAAAAGTTAAAAATATTATGTGTATATAGGGCCCATATAGTCTATATAGAGGGGGAGTT
The DNA here is from genome assembly GCA_037957365.1 of Torreya grandis. NCBI lineage: Eukaryota > Viridiplantae > Streptophyta > Pinopsida > Cupressales > Taxaceae > Torreya > Torreya grandis. The sequence goes on from JARHVA010003089.1 coordinate 415,200, forward strand.
AACTATATATATGTTGAAGGGGAAGAGGTCCTATGGGGAACTATTAATTTAGGCACTTGTTTGACAGGCTAACCCTATCCTATCCTAACTGGGTTGGAGAGGCTGATCATGTTATGTAATCATGTCATGAAATCATGTTATGCATATAATTAGTTAGGGTTTGACAACTCCTAAATTAATAGGACTATCTATATAGGGGTCATTACTAAGATGGTAGACCTTTTTTTCCTCCCTAAATCAAGTCAAGTCCAACTTGAATTGATCTTGATCTATTTATTGGTGATGAATGAGAAGGTTAGGTGCTCAACCTAGCAACTCTACTCTAGTCATGCTTGGGAGATATATATTAATAATGGGGTGGGGGTAGCTATATCTAATTTCACATTCCACTTCTCTATAAATTAAATATAGGGGGAATCCCCTAGTTGGTTGGGTATTAGGTCTAGGGGTTGGAGTGGAAGGAACCCCTATCTATAATCTCTAATGGATATGAATATTAATTTATGCTTGGTAGGTTAAGGGCCCCACATCTATAGTTCAGTCTATTCCACTCTACTCTATATAGTATGTATATTTAGTCTCCCTCTCCTTCATCTAGATAGTGTTGCCTACCTAATGATATAGGGTCTGGCACCTACAAATGAATAGTTTCTATCCAAAACTACCTACCTACTTGATAGACATACCTACCCAACTGACTAATATCCCTCCAGATAGAATGGGAGGGGAGGGGTGAATCTATACATGTAGATGAAGCCCCTAGAAATTTTAAGGGGGGCATCTTATCTAATAGGGATATTATCCCTAAGATGCCATATAGATAGGGGTTTTGATGTTTTGGTTTAGATATATATCCCAAGAGCATAAATGACCTCTCCTAGACCACTATTCAATCACACATAGTCAATCGAGTGGATCGATCATGGGAAATACTTTTAATTAAGCACCTTATATGATCCCATCTAGAATCATAATAGAGCTTAGGCCTTATGCCCTATACTCAAAATAGAGGTTAATAATAATCTAGGGGGTTATTACATATATTACACTGACAAAAGGCCCTATGCCTAAAATATACCTCGAAAGGGAGAACCTCCTCATTTTAGTTAGACCCACCCCTTGTTCTATGATGAACAAATCCCATTGCTTTGATGTGAAGAAAAACCTAACCAACCATCCCCCCATTGATTTATTTTTCTGAATGGGCTCTATCATGTAGGCTAAATAGAAGTGAATAGACTCCTAACCTCATCACCCTTCCTCATCTCATAAGTAATCTTGTAGCCCATAGATTAGGAGTAATGAAAACAACTGATGCATCTAAGTAATAAAATGGGAAATGAGTTTCCCCAATACAACCATCAGGCCAATCACTAAGTAGGTGAGATGTTTTAAAGGATAAAATAGTAGGTGAATGGATAATAGGATTAAATCTTATACATTGACTCCTTCCTCTCCTACCAATACATTGACAAGTAGCATGATAGTCATTTACAACCATAGGTAGGAATCACTACCACCAGACCATCATTGTTTCTTAATTTTAGATGAGAGGCACTCTAACTAATAGACATCAACATCGATATATACATAGACATAGACATAGACATAGATCTACATCTATATATGTAATTAAGAAATCATTGGCCTTCTATATCTATCTCACAACTATAATAGAGATATATCTATGTCTTGTATATATATGTAAGCCTTTATAGGGATGAATACACCGAAGACCCTATTTATCTATATGTATATTATCTAAGACATAATTGGTCAACCCCCTCTCAATCTATATTCTAGGGAAAACCATGTAGATCTATAGGGAATCATACATGTTAAGGCATCTTCTTCACCTATTTGGTCTCATTTATCATGTGTCCCCTCATTAGCTATTATAGTTCATCAGGTGGGCCCCCAATGTCTATAGTCTCAACAAGCCTACTTGTAACAACCCAACTGGATCAGACATAGAAATATGTCAATTTTTTTGAATAAAACACATATAAAATTAGACTACAACTTTAGAGTCTAACAAATATCACATATATACTTGAGTGATAACAATAAATACACCTTATATCTCACATCTCATATCTCTAATATCATGATAATGCTTCATAAATGGATAACAAATGAAATGCAACATATCAACCATAGTCAATACAAATATGCAATCACTACTATCAATATATAATAATAAGTAATTATAATTATTCATGACAATACTCAATAGTATATTTAATCTAATACACTATACATAATTTAGATACCTGGCTCTCTGAAGCATGAGTTACCTAGACTCTCTAGTATTTGTGACAATCTTAAGTGTTCATCTTAATAATAGAACTATTGTGGGGAGGGAGAGCATCATCTGAGTGCTTTTCATGGATGGTTATATATTGATGGTGCAATAATCCAGAGAGACAAGCTAGTATCTATGCATTGTATGATTTCTAACTAACTAAACATGCACTATATCATTAAAAAAACTCAATCTATTGTCAGATATCATAGATACATGTAAACCATACTCATTAACTGATAATATTTCACTAAACATGCTTTGGACCAAAGTCTTATAGACAATAGATATATAAAATGATCAAGATAAATCAAGTTCATACACACCACTTGATAAGACCCCCTTCATCTAACATTGCAATGCCAATAAGCCAGTGAAGTCCATATCACTCCTTACTCTACATTAGCAATGTAGATTGGTCAAATAAAAATTCAACCACAAGATTTATCAACTTACATCCTAGTAGTATATGCATCACATGACATGATACACATAGGAGTAATATCAGCATACATTTAGTCCATCAAACATATGCATTAATATTTCATTATATTCTATCTCATACTATAAATAATGTTTACAAATTTACCACCTAGGTAAACATAAAATTATCTATACAATTCAAACAACATAATTGGTTGCTAGTTATCTATACCCTATGGCAACCCATATCACCATAATCTAGTGTTCTAAGACTTGACTACCAGTTTTCCATAATCAATCATTTAAAGTAGTCCCAAAATATATAAAAAATAGGCATAATATGAATAACTAAATATAACATAACAAGTTACTATGCCATAGAGCACAATAACATATAACATAACATTTGATAAATTCTCAAATTTTGCATGCAAACATACATAGTTATACCAATTGTAAAAACACATGTTATCCATAGAAAATACTAGTATATATACAATATATTAATAAATGTAGATATGATTTAGGTATAATAACTAGAGTAAGTACCACCTGAGTACAATATACTTATATACTATAGTACCCTATGATATCTCATATTATCATAGGTTCCCAACTACATGACAATACACAATCCAACTTATGATTATCAAGGCTCAATTAAATCATAAAAACAAAGCTACAATAATAGCAAGGTATTATACCATCTGGGTATAATCTATATACAAACATACCAAGATATCTCAACATAAAAATATGAATCACTTTACACCATTATGAAAAGTATAATTATACATTTAACACAATCATAGTATGTAGTTCACATAAGTATTCCACACTAAATACATATGAATAATAGTCATTCAAATTATTAATAGTGAGTCAAATAAACCCATTATCCTATTGACTCATTTTCTTCTATGAGATTATTCCAAACGTTATGGTTCTTGATCCCTAAAAAACTTAATGACTTTCCAATTTATCTACTTAACTATAGGTATAATCTCCACTTACAAGCAGTTTCACATCCTAATGTGTAACACATGTAGGTATTCTAATACTGAGCAATCTCTAAACCATGGTTTAGTTTTTAATCATAGCTACTAATCATAGTAATAAGCTCATGAAGTAGTTATAAACATAGAACATATTTTGCATACAACTGCTAAATAAATCAGAACTTCTTTTTCCAAAACACAAGTAATCTAGTTTCACAACTAGTTTATATCTAGGGGTTTACAAGTACCAATACTTTTAATTTCCCATTAATAATTATCCTAAAAATATTAACTAAAGGAATCTATCCCAATTTTCTAATTATACTAGATGTCATAAACATGTAACTCAATATCAATTTCTGTATGATGAGTTTTCATGTTTTAAGGGGTCTAAATGTCCCCAATTTTAACCCACAATAAAAGGTAGTTATATTTTATTTATTTGACTACATTAATAAATTATTATGGTTATATATAAAATAATGACTAAGAGTCTAGTTCTATTTATGACTCTCATTAATCGTTATTAATTTCAAGTTTTTATGCTCAACGGGCATTATAACTCTATATCAATGTGAAAATCCATTATAAAATTGAAATTTTATGTTAAAACCAAAATGTAATTCCAAGTTTATGAATTCCATATGAACCCAAACACAAAATATGGTTCATTATAAATTTATTCTAAAAATATTTACTTCAGCATTGACTGATGCCTAAACAAAAGATACAATTATCTATATTTAAAGTTTATATTTCATATCATAAAAATATTCAAAAGCCTTAGCCATATTTATACTAGATTAGCATAGTACCATGCTATGCTACTGAATATGTAATATCATATTCAATAATAAAGCTACCAATAAACACATATATAGCTCTAAGTATTATAAATATAAATATCTAAACACTTGGCTTCCAGTTAGGCTTAAGTGTAAATGTATAAAAGGAAACCTATTGTAACCAATTAAATAAATAGGTGGCTGAAACTAAATTTATTTTGTGCATTTATTGAGGGACACAATTGTAATATTTTATTACAATATTATAAGTATGCCCACCACTGATCAGATATAATAAATTAACACCCAAAATCTCCCTTTCATAGAGCATTTCGATTTTTATTACTCAATTCATTTTACACCTACAGAGAAGAACTAGATGAAACAATTCTATTAGTCACAATTTCTACTGGTCAAATTATGTGTGTGTGTGTGTGTGTGTGTGTGTGTGTGTGTGTGTGTGTGTGTGTGTGTGTGGTACACACACACACACACACACACACACACACACACACACACATATATGTATATGTATATGTATATGTATATGTATATGTATATATATACATATACATATACATATATATATACATATACATATACATATATATATATATACATATACATATACATATACATATACATATATATATATATATACATATATATATACATATATATACATACACACACACACACACACACACACACACACACACACACACACACACACACACACACACACACACACACACACACACATATAGTTTAACACCCTGATCAATTTAAATAGATGCCATATTCATAACTCTGCTCATAAAAAGCCACTAACAATCCTATTATTTTTTTATCATGGTTTTGTTTATTATTTAAGGGAAATAATAGATCTAGATGGTGGTTAACAATTTTCTTTGGCTAGGCTACATCAATGCCTTGCTAATTGAGTTATTTTACAATAGAAATCATGACTCACTTTTTGCATTCCAAATTTTGTCTTAAAACATAGAGTTTCTCTTGAAATGTGGTGATGCCATACCCTATAGGTGTAAGCTGGAAAATACCCTCAATATTTCAACAAGTTAGAATACTCAATAATTTTACACAATCTCCCAAACACATACTAGTTACCACCTCCTTAATAGCTTCTAAAATATAATAATATTGGCTTAGCAAATGGTTTGATACCACTTCCAAATTACAAAAGAAACAAGTAATTTGATGCCTAGTTTAATGGATGTCAATCAAAACATAAGATGATCAAATCAATTTCTACAACTAACAAAAGTGTTTGATCTATCACACACAAATCACCTTGCTCTGCATATCATTGACATAGTTTTCCAGGTAAATCACCCTCTATTTGATCAAGTTTTGGTTTATATCAATAAGGATTCTCTATTATTTTAAATTTTATGTATTGGAATAATATTCACAAGTTGAAAAAGTGTTTCGACCCACCAAATCTTGGGTAACAAATAGATAATCCAACGCCTTATACAAGGTTTTATGAAATACAAATAGGAACCAAAATTTAATATAGTTCAACACCCTCAATACATATAATCTAGGTTTTCTAAAGCTCCCAAATCCATTCCAAAATATATAAAATAATATCTTAAATACTTGGAAGGCAAACCATACTTTACAAGTTGTTTATTATTTACACTAGAAATAATAATTGAAGTTTACACACACACACACACACACACATATTTATATAATAATATGATGCTTATTTAATTACTGTAATTAAATGTATTAAATAATTTTCTTGAGTAATTGGATAACGTCTAGCTACAAAAATATGAATATATTATATATCTAATAGATAACAAAATCAGATCTATAATTTCATAAGCTCAGACCTTAGCAATACTATTTTTATTCCTAAATGATGTAGTTACCTAATTAGATATATTACCATTTTAATAAGACTTTCCCAATAACATCAACAAGCAATGAAATTTAAATACATCACTTACCTTCAAAACTCATCTATTGATTTTTTGAACCTCTTCTTTCCATGCTTCATCCTTTCCTTTCCCATGCTTAATCTATGCTAATTTTCTTTCATCTCTCTCTTAAATAGAATAATAGATGCTAAATTCCTTTTGCCAACTTTTTGTTTTTTTCTATTTTTAAGACTTCTAATTAATTTTATTTTGATTTATTTCTTTTTTCTTTTTTATATTTTCAATGTTTTTCTTCTTTTTATTTTTAAAACAATTCCCTTTTTTTATTTTAATATGAAATACTTGATTTCATATTTTTACTTAAATCAATTTAGCAATTAATTATATTTAATAAATTTAATGATAATTTCTAAAATTCATAAATAATTTGTATTTAGTTTTACGTTTACTCAAAATTACTTCTATGTGTATTAATGGTACATCATATTAAACACACAAAGGAATTTACCTCTATAAATTTTACCCACTTAAATAATCATAGAAAATAGCACTTTAAACAAGCATCAAAAGCAATTATTTAAAATTACATTTCTACCATGACTGTCTACAGTGTGTGTGTGTGTAGGGTTTTACTAGCTATCTATCGACAAATGATGTTTCCATATATACCACCATCTCTGATGATGCTCTCCCTTTGACACATTTGAGGTAATAATTCTCTTATGTCCACCTCAAAACACACAAGTAATTATATCTTTTCACATGATAATCGTGAGAAATAATATGTAACTAAAACAAGTCATTAATATGATATAAACACAAACATAAACCAATTCACATTAATCAATCATGTATTAACATCTAACTAAGAAACATTCTATTATCTCAAAATAACATAAATCTCAAGCTTAGTCAGAATAAATCCAAATCTAAAATTTTTAATTACAGATATCCACAGATAATCTAGAAAATTTATCTAGTGGGAAATCAAGATGTAACATCCTTCCCCCTAGAGCTAGTCATCGTCCTCGATGACTCTTATTCAATCATAAGTTCTTAATTAAAAACATTTATTAACAAAGCAATAACATGATATATAATGTCAACTAAGAAAATAATTGGGAAATTTCCTATAGAATTCATTGTAGTTCCTTCAAATTACATTATTTCAAAGTACCATTTCAATAACATCTCCCAGTTTATCAACCATGGTTGTGAGTATTACTTACTCTGACTGATTCTATCATGACCACCCTAAGGTCCAGAATCATCAAGACATGCATATATATTATAAGTCTGACCAGTTCTATTACCTTGAAGGATCCCACATGTCTTAGTGAAAAATTATACTAATTTTCTAAGATCACACAAGATCATTATGCAAGCCAAAATAAATGACCAGGGAGGGTTTCACAAAATATTCCATCTCTCAACTCATCTCTCTATCCTAGAGAGTGATTTTCTCATCTTGAAGAAAAGTAATTAGGTAATCTAGCAAGAATAATGTGTATATGTTAATATTATCACTACTTTGCATAGCTTTGGATAAGTATAACATGTCAATATTTTCACTACTCAATTGATCTCCTGACAAGTATGATGATGAATAGGAATAGTAAATATAAGTATACAAAAATCATGGAATACTCATCCATATGGAATCCCTATCCACCATATACATGCATATGGCCATATGACTAGATTTGATCAATTTCATCTATTAAATCTTGGATTTGATAAGTTTATCTATCAATCTAACTTAGTATCACAATCTGAGTTAATGTGAGGCTAAGTATGATATAGTCCTATTACTATATTTTTATGTTCCCAATTCACCACTCTTCCCTTAGGTTTCCCTAAGCCAGTGATCTTAAAATGTGTACAATGTTTTCAAAGAATCATAATTTTTATGCTAATAGATCATTTAAATCAATGATAAATTATAAACTATTCTAGAAGTATTCTCATACATACAAAATAAATCATCTAATAAATCCATAATTGTATTAATCTATCACTAGCCACATTTAACTAATATCATATTTCATAGTCTTAACTTATAGAGTTATATCCATAGTTAATGTTAAAATTAACATATCATACATAGGTCAAGAATCACACCATTCTTTCAACATTCTAGGGAAATAAACAAAACAATATCTCCTTTCTCAACTAGCACACAACTAGTTAAAAGTTTCTTCCAACCTCTTTATTGATAAGATGTTCCTCACCTCCTATACCCTACTCACATCTAATGAAAGGTATAAAATATCTCTTTAATACAACATGCATTAAGCAAAGGAGATCAATATCAAACTATACAAGGGTGAATAATATTTATACTAATTATAATTAACTTATAATTCCTAGTATATAATTTAATTTATAAATCAAGGTTTGCCACCTTATATGGTGTATAAATCACAATATAGATCAAGTAATGATGCTAAAAAAAATCAAAATTGAAAATTAAAAAGCTATCATTTCAAAAATTCATATTTACCCTCCCAAGGTAAAAAAATAAATATAATACCGCAACTCAATGTTACCCAAACACTGTCTACTTACCCAATCCTATAAGTATGGTATTGCAATTTATTTATTCAACTAGAAGAAATAAAATACTAACCATAAAGGTGTGTCCATCCATCCAATCTTAAAATTTCTCTCTCACCAAGAGTAGAAAACATTTTCCCACAAATTCTAAGGGAATATAGTTAAACAACATTCAAAAATAATTCCCATTTATGAGAATACTAACTCAACATTATGCATATACAACTCTTTTGATCAGCATCATAATAATGTCAAAAGAGAATAATATAAAAAATAAATAAACTCTATGCTAACTCGAAGAGATGACACTTCTTTCTAAACCACATATGTTAAGAGCACAAATTCCATAAACAAACTCCTATCATAATGTAATTATCAAGAAATATAGCAATACTCTACTAAGAAGCTTTTTACTACTCTAGATGGTACTAAAATTAAAATGGTCTTATAAGATTTTACACTCCTAAGATTTATAAATATAGACTCAAACTAAAGCACATAAATTTATGAGAATCATCCCAAACAAAATAACAATCACAACATAAAACAAAGTGATTGATAATCAAGAAGGTCATAATCATACTTGAGGTGAATGATCTAAGCGATCAAACTATGGGAGAAAGCTTTTGTTCATAACTCATGAACTATGTTATAAGTACTCTACCTAAACCTCAAATACAACCATCACCAAAGAAACACTTGATTTAATGATATTCTAAACAACTTAAAGTGATATGAGTGCTCTAAAGGGGTACACACTCAATGTCCCACACACATTTTACAAATGTCATAAAACTTTATCATGGTACAACATGGTTCTGCACTAAGACAGCACAAGTCTAAACTCTAGTGAAATACTTCATGACACTAGGTTTGCACTGATGAAAAAAAGACATGAAAATGCTAATGGACTCATTAGGTCCGAGAGTTCATGCCACAACTTTGATACCACATATAACAACCCAACTAGGTTAGACATAGAAATACATAATTTTTTTGAATAAAACACATATATACAAGTAGACTACATCTTGAGAGTCTAAAAAATATCACATATATACTCGAGTGATAATAAGTACACATTACATCTCATATCTTAGATTTCTAATATCATGACAATGCTTCATAAATGGATAACAAATGAAATACAAAAACTCAACCACAGCCAATACAACTCTGTAATCACTATTGTCAATATATAATAATAAGTAATTATAATTCTTCATGAGAATACTCAATAGTAATATTCAATCTAATACATTTTACATAATTTAGATATATAGATCTCTAGAGCATGAGTTTCCCAAACTCTCCAATATCTGTGGCAATCTCAAGTGTTTGTCTCAATAGTATTACTGCTATGGGGAGAAAGAGCATCATCCAAGCACTTTTTCACACCAACCACGGACCAACAATCCCTTACACTAATCCCATCAGGATATGGCCCTCCCTTCATGGATGGGTAGATAGTGACAGTATGGGAATCCAAAGAGACAAGCTAGTACCTATGTGTCTTATGATTTCTAAATAACTAAACATGCAGTGTATCATATAAAACTAAATGTATTTCAAGATATCATACATACTTATAAACCATACTCATGAACTAATAATGTCTCACTAAACATGCTTTGGCCTATTAAGTATATATATATATATATATATATATATATATATCAATTAAGTTCATACACACCACTTGATAGGACCACCTTTATCTAACATTGTAATGTTAGTAAGCTAGTGAAGTCTATCTCACTCCTTACTCTGCATTAGTAATGTAGATTGATCAAATACAAATTTAACTACAAGATTCATCAACTTACATCCTAATAGCAAATATATCACATGACATACTACACATAAGAGTTATACTAGCATACATTTAGTCCGTCAAACATATATATATATATATATATATATATATATATATATATATATATATATATATATATATAAATATATTTCAAGATATCACACATACTTATAAACCATACTCATGAACTGATAATGTCTCACTAAATATGCTTTGGCCAAAAGTATTACAGACTATATATATATATATATATATATATCAATTAAGTTCATACACACCACTTGATAGGACCACCTTCATCTAACATTGTAATGTTAGTAAGCTAGTGAAGTCTATCTCACTCCTCACTCTACATTAGTAATGTATATTGATCAAATACAAATTTAACCACAAGATTCATCAACTTACATCCTAATAACAAATGCATCACATGCCATACTACACATAGAAGTTATACTAGCATATATTTAATCTGCCATATATATATATATATATATATATATATATATATATATATATATATATCAATTAAGTTCATACACACCACTTGATAGGACCGCCTTCATCTAACATTGTAATGTTAGTAAGCTAGTGAAGTCTATCTCACTCCTTACTCTGCATTAGTAATGTAGATTGATCAAATACAAATTTAACCACAAGATTCATCAACTTACATCCTAATAGCAAATATATCACATGACATACTACACATAAGAGTTATACTAGCATACATTTAGTCCGTCAAATATATATATATATGTATTTCAAGATATCACACATACTTATAAACCATACTCATGAACTGATAATGTCTCACTAAACATGCTTTGGCCCAAAGTATTATAGACTTGATATATATATATATATATATATATATATATATATATCAATTAAGTTCACACACACCACTTGATAGGACCACCTTCATCTAACATTGTAATGTTAGTAAGCTAGTGAAGTCTATCTCACTCCTTACTCTGCATTAGTAATCCAGATTGATCAAATACAAATTTAACCACAATATTCATCAACTTACATCCTAATAGCAAATGCATCACATGCCATACTACACATATAAGTTATACCAGCATATATTTAGTCCGCCATATATATATATATATATATATATATATATATATATATATATATATATATATATATATATATATATATATATATATATATAAGATTCATCAACTTATGTCCTAATAGCAAATGCATCACAAGACATACTACACATAGGATTTATACTAGCATACATTTAGTTTGTCAAATATATATATATATATATATATATATATTGATAGACTAAATGTATGCTAGTATAACTCGTATGTGTAGTATGTCATGTGATGCATTTGCTATTAGGATGTAAGTTGATGAATCTTGTGGTTTATATATATATATATTATATATATATATATATATATATATATGTTTTAAGTTCATACACACCACTTGATAGGGCCACCTTCATCTAACATTGTAATGTCAGTAAGCTAGTGAAGTCTATCTCACTCCTTACCCTACATTAGCATTATAGGTTGGTCAAATACAAATTTAACCACAAGATTCATCAACTTACATCCTAATAGTAAATGCATCACAAACATGTTACACATAGGAGTTATACCAGAATACATTTAGTGTGTCAAACATATACATGAATATTTCATTATATGTTATCACATACTAAAAATAATTATTATAAATATACCACCTGGGTAAACATAAAATTTAGCTATAAAATTAAAACAACATAATTAGTTTCTAGTTATCTACACCCTATGGTAACCCATATTACCATAATCCAGTGTTCTAAGACTTGACTACCATTTTTACACAATAAATCATTTAAAGTAGTCTCAAAATACATAGAAACACAAGTATTATATGAGTAACTAAATATAACATAACAATTCATTGTTCCATAGAACACAATAACATATAACACAACATTTGATAGATTCTTAGAGTTTTCATGCATGCGTACACAAGTCGACCAACTGTAAAAACAAATGTTATCCACAATAAATACTAGTATATATATAATATACTAAAAAATATAGATATGAGTTAGGAATAACAACTATACTAAGTACCATCTAGGTACAATATACTTTTATACTATAGTACCCTATGATATACCATACTATCATAGGTTCCCAAGTACATGACAACACACAATCCAACTTATGATTATCAAGACACAACTGAATCATAATAACAAGCATACAATAATAGTAAGGTATTATACCATCTAGGTATAATCTATATACAAACATACCAAGGTATCTCAACATAAAAACATGAATCATGATATACCATTATGCACTAAGTATAATTATACATTTAACACACTCACAGTATGTAGTTCACATAAGTAATCCCCATTGAATACATATGACTAATATTCATTCACATTATTAATAGTGATTTAGATAAACCCATTATCCTATTCACTCATTTGCTTCTAGGAGATTGTTTCAAAGGTTATGGTTCTTGATCCATAAGAAACTTAATGACTTTCAAATTCATATAATCAACTACAAGTATAATATCCACTTATGTTCAGTTTCACATCTTAATGTGCACCACATGTAGGTATTCTAATACTAATAAATCTCTAAACCGTGGTTTAGTATTTAATCATAATTACTAAGCATAGTAATAAACTCATGAAGTAGTTATAAACATATAACATATTCTGCATACAACTGCTAGAAAAACCAAAACTTCTTTTTATGAAACACAAGTAATCCAATTTCACAACCAATTTATATCTAGGAGTTTACAAGTAACAATCCTTTCAATTTCCCATTAATAATTCTCCCAATAATATTAACAAAAGGAATCTGCCCCATTTTATTAATTATAATAGATGTCATAAACATTTAACTCAATATCAATTTTTGTATGACGATTTTTCATGTTTTAAGGGGTCTAAATGTTCTAAAATTTTAACCTACAATAAAAGGTATGCTAGGATAAAATAAAACACATATTTATCCCCAAATCACATATAATAAAAACTATGAAATGAATCAATCAAACATATAAAAAATTATCATAAACATGCACAAAATAGGAGACACCAGATTTAACATGATTCACCCAAGATGGGCTACATCCACCAAACTTGTCTAGTATATTATTTCTATCAATACAAGAGAGAAACAAATCCTACAAAAAAACTTGTTACACCTCTCTACCTTCTCTACCTCATCTCTGTATATGATAATCTTCTCTTGCCTCTTAATTATATCTCAATTCACTTTTAGGGTGGAAAAACACCTAAACATAACCTCTACCATCAAATCCAAAAACCTATAATCAATGTCCCAAATTAACTACAAAATTACAATTTTACAAGGCAATTTTAATAAAATTCTCCCTTTGGGGGCATTACCCTTGAACCCCCACCAGGGCACTCAGCCCTTGGACCCCCTGTTAGGGGGATCATCCCCCTCAAACCTTGCAAGGGGGAGAAGGCCCCCTTGCAACCCCTATTGACACCATGAATACAAAGAATGTGATCTAAAACCTAACTAAAAAACATCAAAATTTAAACCTCTGATCTTGGAAGACAATCAAGCTCCACACCCAATAAGGTAGTTATATTTTATCTATTTGAGTACATTAATACATTGTTATGGTTATATATAAAATAATGAGTAAGAGTCTAGTTTGATTTACCACTCTCATTAATCATTATTAATTCCATGTTTTTATGCTCACCGAGCATTATAAATCTATATCACTGTGAAAATCCATTATAAACTTGAAATTTTATATGAAAACCAAATTTAATTCTAAGTTAATTAATTCCCTTTGAGTCCTACCACAAAAGATGGTTCATTATAAATTTCCTCTACAATTTTTACTTCAGCATTGATCAATGCCTACACAAAAGATATGGTTATCTATATTTAAATTTTATATTCCATATCATAAAAATATTTAAAATCCTTAGCCATATTTATACTATATTAGCATAGTACCATGTTATGCTACTGAATATGTAATATCATATTCAATAATAGAGCTACCAATAAACACATAGACAACTCTAAGTATTATAAAAATAAATATCTAAACACTTGGATTTGAGCTAGGCTTAAGTGTAAATCTATAAAAGGAAACTCTATTGCAACCAATTAAATATATAGGTGGATGGATCCAAATACATTGTGTGCATTTCTTGAAGGATGCAATTGTAATATTTTATTATAATATTATAAGTATGTCCACTGCCAATAAGATATAATAAATTAACACCCAAAATTTCCCTTTTACTATTGCTCAATTCATTTTACACCTATAAGGAAGAACTAGATAAACCAATTCTATTAGTCACAATTTTTGCTGGTCAAAGAAAGTAGATATATATAGTTCTATGCCCTGATCAATTAAACTCGATGCCATATTCATAACTCTTCTCATAAAAGGCCATTAATATTCCTAGTATTTTTGGATCATGTTTTTATTTATTATTTAAGGGAAATAACAAATACAGACGGTGGTTAATAATTTTCTTTAGCTAGGCTACATCAATGCCCTAGTAATTCTGAGTTCCTTTATAGTAGAAATTAGGACTCACTTTATACATTCTAAATTTTATCTTAAAACACAGAGTTTCTCTTGAAATGTGGCAATACCATACCCTATAGGTGTAATCTATAAAATGCCCTCAATATGTCAATAGGTCTGAATACTCATTAATAATTTTACACAATCTCCCAAACACATAGTGGTTATCACTTCCTTAATAGCTTCTAAATTGTAATAATATTGGATTATAAAATGGTTTGATTCCACTTCCATATGACAAAATCAACAAGTAATTTGATTCCTAATTTAATGGATGCCAAGCAAAGTGTATGACAAGAAAATCAATTTCCACAGTTGACAAAGGTGTTTGATCTATCACATACAAATCGCTTCTCTCTGCATGTCATTGACATAGTTGTTTGGGTAAATCACCCTATATTTGATCAAGTTTTGGTTTAAAGCAACAATAATTCTCTATTAGTTTAAATTTTTTGTATTGAAATAATATTCACAGGTTGAAAAAGCATTTTGACCTACCAAATCCTAGGTAACAAATAGATAATCCAATGCCTCATACAAGGGTTTATGAAATACAAATAGGCAACAAAATTTAATGTAGTTCAAAGCGCTCAGGACATATAATCTAGGTTTTCTAAAGTGCCTAATTCCATTCTAGAATGTATAAAATAATATCTTAAATACTTGGAAGGCAAACTATACTTTATAGGTTGTTTATTATTCACACCAAAAATAATAATTGAAGTTTATATATATATATATATATATATATATATATATATATATACACACACACACACACACACATATACATATACATATACATATATTTTGAAAATAGTACGATGGTTATTTAATTGATGGAATTAAATGTATTAAATAATTTTATTGGGTAATTGGATAATGTCTAGCTACCAAAATTTGATATATATATATATATATATATATATATATATATATATATATATATATATATATAACAAAATTGGATCTATAATTTCATAAGCTTAGACCTTAGGAATACTATTGTTCTTACTAAATGATGATACAGTTACCTAATTAGATATATTACCATTTTAATAATATTATTTATTCAATCACATCAACAAGTAATGCAATTTAAATACATCACTTACCATCAAGACTCATCTATTGATTATTTATGCCTCTTCTTTTCATGCTTCATCCTTTCCTTTCCCATGCTTAAGCTATGCTAATTTCATCTTTCTCTTAAATAGAACTATAGATGCTAAATTCCTTTTGCCTACTTTTTATTTTTTCTATTTTTAAAACGTCTAATTAATTTTCTTTTAATTCATTTCTTTTTTTCTATTTTCAATATTTTTCTTCTTTTTCATTTTAAAATAATTCCTTTTTTATTTAATATGAAATACCTGATTTCATATTTTAACTTAAATCAGTTTAGCAATTGATTATATTTAAGCAATTTAATGATAATTTCTAAAATTCATAAATAATCCATATTTAATTTTGCCTTTATTCAAAATTACTTCTACGTGTATTAATGGCACATCCTATTAAACACACAAAATAATTTACCTCTATAAATTTTACTTACTCAAATAATCATAGAAAATAGCACTTCAAACAAGCACCAAAAGCAATTATTTAAAAATGCATTTCTACCATGACTATCTACAGTGTTTGTGTAGGGTTTTGCTAGCTATCTATCAACCAATGATGTCTCCATCTACACTAGCCTCTCTGATGATGCTCTCCCTCTAGAACATTTGAGAGAAGAATTATCTTACATCTACCTCATAACACATAGGTAATTAAATCTTTTCACATGATAATCATGAGCAATCATATGTAACTAAAATAATTCATTAATATGTTGTAAATTCACACATAACCAAGTTTACATTAAGAAATCATGTATTAACATCTAACTAAGCAACATTCTATTATCCCAAAATAGCATAAATCTCAAGATTAGTCATAAATAAATCCAAATCTGAATTTTTTATTTGTAGATATCCACGAATAGTCTAGAAAATTTGTCTAGCAAGAAATCAAGATGTAATAGTACTACTACTGTGGTTCAGTGCTACATAAGCAAATTTTATCTCTATCTTGCCAGTTCAGCCTACTATAGGTGCCAAATGCATTATTGGTTTTAGTGGCTACACATAACATTGACATCTCAACATTAAGCTTTCTTATATACCAATACCATACTTTAAAGAGATGATTAATGAAAACATATAACACATCTTCAAGTTGAGATTTAAATATGTATGAATCCAACACTTGACTTGTATACCTAAATTGATACTTAGTTCAATATGTGATCAACTAGCGGGCTCTAGATCTTGATGAAGTGAGATTGCATAGGATATTTTTAGAGAGGTCCTAAGTTTAGCTAGTGACTAAGGGGAGTGGTATATGTCCATATTATAAGTGCATTATATCTTATTATTATTATCTAATCCCCTTTCCTCAAGATTCTAGCTAGCCCAATCATGTAAATAATGTTTTATAGATGAAAGGGTTAAAATCAAAGTGCCTAATACAGGTGCCACTATAGTGTTAGATAGGATCAAGGTGGACTAGGTGCAAAATTTCTTTTGTTGGGAGGTGCCTCAATCTCAACTTTCTTATTCTACCAGTGTTCTCACATTAGTTCCCTCCCTCAAGTTACTACTACTTATCAATCATTATTGGTTGATTTCCTTTCATATCTCATCTAATTGAGACTAACACTTGACCCCTTACCATCATGCTATGGGGTACTCTCTTGTATCACTTAGATAATCAATCATCAGTGTGGGGGTGCAACATAGGGAGGCTAGGTTTTATATGGGATGAGATCCACCTAACTCCATATATTGATCCCCTATCTATATAGAGGGGATCCCCCTCTAATAAATAGATAGGAAAATAAAATAGATATATGATAGATGGGATAGATAGGAATACATATTGGCTCAAACCCTCCCTCTCCATTCACACTACCACCCTACCCATAAGGCATTCTAAACAACATGGGCTAGGTTTTGAAAGACTAGACAGAGACTCAAAAAGAGTTAATCATTCTTGCAGAAAGACATCTAAAGTTAGAGTGTCCTAATGCCCATTTCAATCCATCTATAATCATTTAAGAATGCATCCATATTATATATATATATATATATATATATATATATATATATATAGTTCTTTCAAGTTAAGATCTATAGGCACCCAACCCACCCCATACCTTATATACCTACCTCAATCTAAAATATGTTCAATGAGCTAAGATTTATCCCATTCTTTCTAAACCCACTTTGTGAGATTTAGGACCATCTATATATATATATGTGCACCTCAACAAGAATATAAGCTCCTTTCCTTGAATAATTGTATATCTCTACCTCCTCTTCTTAGATCATGGCACCTCAACTAGTAGGTCCTAACCTTTATGAGAATGGAATCACCTTGACAAGAGATCTGAGCTGATGGAAATAAATCCATCTAATCTATCTAGGGAGATATATATATATATATATATATATATATATATATAGCTCCCTAGATATATTAGATTGATTATATATATATATACTATCTCTCTCTCTCTCTCTCTTTGTGTCTATACAAGTGTGCGTGCACACACACACACACATATGTATATGTATGTGTGTGTGTAAATGTATATGTATATGTATATACATATACATATATTAATGTGTATATATATACATGCATACATACATAAATAATATATATGTATGTATATATGTGTATATATAGGGGCCCCAACCCATAGTTTAGATAGGGATTGGGGAACTCAATTGTCATCAATCAGGGGGAGCATTCTATTCAAACCCAAAGAGATATAGGTGGTAGGTCTTAACAGGGGAGTATTGGGTCAGAAGGGCAATTGTTGACTTATTGAATGAACTCCAACTATAACTACATGTGATGGTTAAACAACTTTGTCTTCCCATTATCTCCTATTTATTTATAGATGAGGCAACCCTATATCTCCATCTTGGGAATTTTCCTACCCAGATGGATATATAGGGTGTTCAAATTTATCACCTTGATGGGATTTCACCACTAAAAAGACCCTATATATAGAGGGGCTTTGTTCCCAGTGGCTAAGAGAACTCCTATCCTATTGGAGAGCCCACATCTATTTTCCCATTTATCTATATGTAAGTGCCTTGCCTTAAAGATGTGATATGATATAAGTGAGGAATATAGAGGCATTCCCATACATCCCAATTGGATTTGACCTAACTTGGGACCATATATAGAGAAAGGGGATCCCAAAAGTAAGGAATTTATAGCTATTTTAGCCATTGGGATTAGATTCTACATTATGGTAGCAGGGAGAGGCCCTTTATCTATATATATACATGGGTTCTCTCAGTTGCTAGGATCATTTCAAGCCCCTCTCTCTATATGCTATGGCCTATGGATGACAATGCTTTCAATTCATAGGGGCCATGGCATTTAATCTATCCCCATATATATATTTAGTACCCCCTCCCCCTTCAAATAGCTATATCCCTATATATCTCTGAGGTGTGGTCAATTAAACTCTAGACTATGTTTTGCCCCATAGATAATAGCCTTTCTATATATATTTAATAGGCTTATCAGTAGAGTTCCTAGAGGCCCTATCCCTTGGCCCTAATTTCCATAGGGAGTAGAGGCCTATATAACATCTATATCTCTATCTCAATCTATATAGAGGGGGAGGGGGATGGTGAGGACAAAACTCTATATTGGCAAAAAACTCTCTATTTTGGGGAGGGGATGGATCAGGGAGTGCCTAGAATGACTCCAATATATAGTGATAATGTACTAATCCCCATTAGTTTGTGTGTGTGTGTGTATCCCTATTAATTGAGTGACTATAGTTCCCTTGTTTCCCTGAGCATAATTGGTGGGCACCCTAGAGATAACATGATAGCACTGGGCACTACTCGATCTATAAATTGGGCACCCCTACCCCATATATAGATTGGTTCAAACTAGGTGAGGTGGGCACTAATAAATCTATAAACTAGTGAGGTGGCCACCCCAACCTTAGATATAAAGGTTTAGACTAAGTGAGGTGGGCACCTTAGCCCCATATATTTGATAGGCCTTATATATCCCATATATAGAGAGGGGGTAATATCCCTTATAACTATGTACATCACTTTATTGACCAATCCCAATACCAATCAATAGGTGTGGGTGGGGGTGATAGCACCAATCCTAATTAACAGTTGTCCCAATCCCAATCCTTATCAATATTTGGGGTTGGGGGTGGATGAGTTGGAACCAATCCCAATACTGGTGGGTGGGTGAAATTTAATAGTTCTAAGAGGTGGTAGCACAAATACTAATCAATGGGTAGTACTCTAATTGGTGATTCCCATCCTATTCCAACTAGGATTCAAAAAGGGTTGAAGACATGGATAATTCCCAACTATAGAAAGATAGACTATCATTCTAGATCAAGGGGGAAACTAATTCTAGTTATTCCCTTATCCTCTGTAGATGTTGGTATCTATATCAGTATCTATAGGGGTGGGGGTGGGAATGCTAAAAAAAATATTTATGGGGGAGTACCCCCTATTTGAGAAAGCATAATTCCTAGACTTTGAACTCCCAAAAGGAACCTATCTCTATCTGGGCAACATCCCCATTTACCATTTACCCATTTACTAAATAGATCAGGTCATATGATGTTGACATTACCATATATATATATAGATATAGATATGTCCAGCATTGACATCTACTATTTAGGTCATACTATCAATCTTCATATAATAAAGAGGGTACTAATTGAACCCAATCTTGTACTACTAACCTACCGACTGACCCCAATCATGTCAACTAACCCCATAAAATAGATAGGCTTTCTACCAAACCCAATATTGATAGGTGGGTTTGCTTACTAATAGGTGGGGATGTGGGTGCAGTTGGAACATAATAGAATCCAACCACTCTCTATCAATTGGTATTGGGTGAACTCCCATATATATATATATATATATATATATATATATATATATGGGAGTTCACCCAATATATATATATATATATATATAGAGAGAGAGAGAGAGAGATAGATAGATAGATAGATAGATAGATAGATAGATAGATAGATAGATAGATAGATAGATAGATAGATAGACAGATAGACAGATAGACAGATAGATAGATAGATAGATAGATAGATAGATAGGGTGTGATTGTTTGTTTAATTAGCACCCCCACCCCACATATAGATTTATATTAGAGAGGAGGAAAAAAAACTCTTATCTTCAAGGTCAAGGCGTAAATAGGTTAGCCCCTATATATAATTGTCATCAGTCGAGGCCCCTTATCTAGACTATGCTCTACCCACCTATACCTATACATATGTATATATGTGTATGTATGTATATGTGTGTGTGTGTGTTTTTGTGTATACACACACACACACATACATATATATATATATATATATATATATATATATATATATATATATATATATATATACATGCATACATACACATATATACATATGTGTGTATGAGTATATATGTATATGTGTGTATGTATATATAAATGTGTGTGTATTTATTTGTGTGTGTATATATATATATGTATATATATGTGTGTATATATACATATATATACACACATATACATATATATACACACATACATATACATATATATGTGTGTGTATACATATATATGTGTATATACATACATATGTATGGGGTAGATAGTGGCCCAATGACCTTCTCTATACAATATATCTTGCCTCGAGATGCCTTAGCTCTTCTCAAATTCTAGGAACATGAGTTGGGCCTCTATATAGTTTATCTCAATAGCCCTGAAACCTTACTAGAGTAGAGTGTAAAGGGGACCCCATCTATATAGATTCTATAGAGAGAAGCTAGGCTCCTGAATCCCTAACCCTATAGATCTATATGGTACTTTTGGTCAGCCAAACATCTATATAGAAGAGGGGGGACATGATCAAATATTTCTCTTGATTGATCAAGAATCCCCATTTAGATAGGAGAAGGAACACATGTAAGATAGTTAGAGTTAAGGAACATGTGCCACATTAGTTCCTCTTGACATCCGAGAGGCTAGGGTGGGTTGTGGGTCACTCAATATTTATTTAGTTGTATGACCACCATATATAGATAGGGTAGATAGGGGGCCCACCCCACCTAAATAGATAGATGGGATTCTTCTATAGGTGTTTCTACTCTATCAAATAAATTCCATGCCCATGCATTACATATGTAATGTAGTCAACCGATTGACTCATCCTAAATAGATATGATTCAATTCATTTATGACAGATAGGGGTTAACACTCTAGTGGTTGACATATCCCATCCCATACTTGAGTAGAGTGGGGTATAGTTGAATTTTCATGCTCAAGGGTATTTAATATCTAATCTAGTCTAGTCTAGTCTAGTCCAGTCTCTTGACCAACTCTTTCTTCTATCCTTGATGAGAATGGGGCAAGGAGTATTATCTCTATTTAGGTAGGGTAATGAGTTACACAAAAATCTATTTCATCAAGCATATATGTACCTCTATGTTCAGTTTAGATAGAGGTAGCCATCTATATGGTATAGTGATGGGGTTGGGTTGAATGGATTAAAACTCTATATCTACCTAGGCCTTGAAAGATGAAGCTATATAGATATATGAATGGATAGATCGAGAGATCAAACATGCACTCTATAATGATCTAGCTATGGATGATACCTCCCATATACAACTATCTATTTAAGAGCAATACACCCCAGATTAAGATCATATTAGCCACCACCCCTATACACTCACCTAAGGTATGGGGCTCCCCATCTATCTATGGATAGGAGAGGCCACCACCCCTATCTAGTCATACAAGTGGCTAGACTAAATATGGTTTGGGTGGGCTCATCACCTCATCAGTATAGTCACCAAATAGAGATATGGGGGCCTATCATCACAATCTATATATGGCACCTAGATATTGGATCAATCACTCTTTGGAGTTCTTGATCCCCACCTTCTAAGTAATTAAACCCATCTCATTACCTGATTGGGTACACCCAACCTATCCCATCCATAGATGGGCACATATATCTAGGGGGCATGCCACCTACTAAATATTATTATTACTAGATTAAACACACCCCACTAGATAGATCATTTGTGCCCCAATATACTTCAAAGTTTTTGGGTGCACTCATTTTTATCACTTGGATTTCCACCCCTTGAGGATATTTCTCATCTCTCCTCATCCAAGTGGCACAATTGAAACACTTCTAGGCTATGGGTAGCCTAAGAATGAGGTGAATCTCTAGATAGGACTATCTCCCTTGATGTACCACTTTTAGATCACTACTACACCTATGCCTGTAAGGAAAAGGGAGAGAAAACTAAAATTAAACTATCTTAAAGGTGTTGATACACCAAATCAATTGATAACTACCAACCAATTGTATTTCACACATGAGACCAAGAGACTAACTAGGCATACACTTCTCTATTTTATTTCATTATGAGGTTATGATTAATGTTTAGGATAGGAGGAATAGACATGAGGCTTAGAATGGAACTATTTAATATACTAACTCACTCAACCTTTACACTTCATAGAACACTTCACATGACCTACAAGAAGAAGCTTTCAAGCTGTAAATAGGTGAGATAATGAGACAACAATGCTAAGGAAATAACAATCATCACTAAGAAAGATCAATAATTTAAGTAAACACACTATGAACAATCATATAATATGTAAAATTAGTATTCTTTATTGATTTATGGTATGCAAATGAGTAGTGCTTTTCCATACTTAGGTGGGGCATGCTTACAATAGCCAAATAGAACTTGAGAGAGAGAAAAGGAGTAAAAAGGTCACAAGGACACTTATCATACTGAGAGGAGTTAAATGTTCATAATAATTAATTAAGATACATAACATGCAAGGTATGATTAGACAAATGGCTCTCCAAACTATGAAACTCATGAAATGTGGTGTAGAAGTTTCCATTTTGCACAAGAAAACTATCTTCATCATTTAACTCTATTTTAATGTCTCAAAACTAAGTATGGATATATCTCATGATTTTTTATGAGAGGGAGAGGTTATGGACATGCTCTTTCATGCATTTTCTACATTCCTAACCATCTGGAATCTTTTGAAAGTGAGTCATCACTACTTACAATCAAAGAAACTCCTTTTTTCACATGCCTTACACATGTGGCCTCAAATTTGGCTTTAATTTCCCATAAAAATACATACAAGGAAGTGAATTAAATGTTTCAATACCTTCCATAGCCTTGGACTCATTATTCACACATTAAAATCAACTTACTTAAAGTTTTCACCTTTCTCACTATCATGTTCACTATGCCAATTTTGACTGGCTGAGATGAGAGCTCTTTTTGAGGCACCTATGAGTTTTTATAAAGTATTAAATGGAAATTGGGAGTTATATTAAGTCTCAATATTTTCTCCCATGTGATTTTCATCTTTAGACTCCTTATATAACCTATAAAATACACAAAACTATAAAAAAATACCCTATTTTATACTCCATCCATACAATTCTATATATTACAAAAGGATGGAAAGGATCTTGAAAGAGTCTCCTACAACATCCAATCACTTTCCATGCCATTATATTCCATTAGAGAAACTTTCCATTTTCATTTTCGCAATCATTTCCTTTCTAAGGGTTTAGTAGGGATTTAGGTCTTTTAAGCTCTTAGGCTTCATTCATAAATATGGAATGTTGGAAGTGAAAAAAAATTCCATAATATCAATGTATAGGACCCATTTAAACTTATACAAACCCCTTATATCTCCATGGATAAACTCACAGAAGATGTTAGCACTCAAAGTTAGCCTATTGAGCTTAATTCTTCATTTCCTGTAGGCTTGAATTAGTCTTGAGCCAATAGTGGAATTATTTGTGACTTATCTACTTATCAATATATTTTTAAAATATAAATTTACCCTTAAAAAAATTTATAATCCATTGGAATTCTCATTTCATGTTAAAATTGAAAGTGGCTCTCCATTTGGCTTTAGGCCTAAATCATGCTTGACAGACTTGACTACAACCTTAAGAGTCTAGAACACCCAATTCAGTTTCCTCCTTATGTGATTGGTTTTCCATGTTTAGGTTTCATTTATCTTCCTACACCTCTCTTAAATGTCTAATCAACTTCTGGTCCACCCTTTCATCCCTAGTTTCCAAAACTTCAAGTTTTATGCATAAAGGGAGTGCCCTTTATCTAAGATAAAACAAAGGTCACTCCCCTATTTTTTTAGATAATGGTGATTATTATAGTATATTATCTAAAATATGAATATTATATATACAATTTTATAACCTTTTGTAACATCATTTGTCCCTTTAATTCCTCAAATATCTAACATAGACCCTTGTTGAGATATACTGTATATAGGGTTTGGGATGTAGACTATGTTCTGCTTTAAGGTATTGTACATATAGGTGTCCCTACATATTTTAGGCTTTTAAAAAATTTAATAATATTATTTTAATCCTTTCATGATAATTTAATCTATGTTATTATTCATATCACAATTTGAATTTGGATTTCTCTCAATACCAGTCATAGGTAGCTGACTGTATTACCCTACCTTTTGGACCAAAAGATGATTCATGTAGGTACATGTTTGATTAAAACCTTAGGTATGGTGTCTAAAATACTATAGGACCATTTGAAACTCTATTGGATCCATTTTTCTCATCCTTATGTTATACTAACACTCAGACCTCACTCCTCAGTCCATTGTTACCTACATTTGATTATGTTAGAACAAGTACAGGCTTGTGGGTTTTGAATTCACATTGGAATATGTGTCATGTTATTTTGGATATCTTCTAAGGTATTTAGGATTCACCTTACATCAAATAAATTTTATACCTCTATGCTTATTCCTCTATCATGGATGAGTTGAAGGCTAATAGTCAGTTGTAGGTTAACCTCTTATGGAAAGAGAAACCTGTAGATGAGTTTAGGACCTAAAACATAGTATGTCATCTCCTTTTGATGATATTTTAGATAATAAATGTTAATTTAATTAACTATAACCATTTTATCATATAATCATGGTTTATTACTATAACCTTGGTGAAGGGTAACTCAAATATTCAAAATCCTGTAGAAGTCAATGAAGGATTTTAGTGTTTCAATAGGCAACTTTGAGCCTTCCAAAAACCACCCTCCATTATCCAAATGCCTCATTCCTTTTGAAAGGATCCTCTCCTATGTAATAAATAAAAAATATTATCATTTAAATTCTCCAAATCTCTTGACATCCATGTTATATGATTTCCATAAAAAGACCAGGTGCTCTATTTACACATTTTAGGGGGTATATCCCTAAACACTATCATTGGATCTTTGAACATGACTCTTAACCTCTTGAGTCTATTTAATTTTTTTCTCATGAATATCAAGGAATAAATATCCCTTTACAATTTTATGGGAGCCTCAAAGTATGTTATACTTCTCTATGACCATGTTCCTAACCTCTAACTATAGTCACCTCCATGTGCAAGCAGTGAGTATAAAGATGGATAGTGTACATTACATTTGACATTAAATGAGTTATAGGCATATCTCAATATCTCCAAATTCACTCTTCACACTTTAAAAGATATTAAATAAACATAAACACTTATTTTTCAACATGACTTCCTTCATGAGGGCACTTGTATGTGTATTTTGAGTTGTAGACTTAGCAATGGTGATTGAGCGATTAGCTGTCACAGTATTCATTGTGTCAATGAAAGAGATTAACTTGATTGCTTCTGATATGAGAGTGTGTTCAAAAATTTATTATTTTTACCATAAATCTATATGTGTTTCTTAAATCTTTTCAAATCTCACTTAGTTAATTATGCATGGTAGTCATATGACAATTGACTGTATGGCACATTATGACTGCACCTCATGGAGTATTGCTTTGGAGATGAGATTGAAAGGTGAGGGGACCAAAAAGGACATTAGAAAAATTGTAATGAACTTATTTCCACCTTCTAAAACCACCATCAAATCATGAATATTATAAAAATGATGGAAACCTTCATGTTATCTTAAAATGAGACCAATCTGTAAACCTAAGATGATTTTCTCATAAAAACACATTGAAACACTAAACCAAGCATGAAGAGAATTAGAGTAGAAATAGAAAATCATCTGGAATCAATCTCAGTAGATAGATTGTATGAACTTCTCCAAACCAAATCAAAACTTATAGGGTTCATAGATTGGCAATTAAATTAGATAAGCTAACTTCTTAATAACGGTTCATAAAGCATAGGCCACCATTCTTATTAAACTAGACATAAAATGGAATTTGAAAAAGTGTAGAAGACACCCACAGGATAATTTTTAATGAAACCTCTCCTACTAGTTGTATCATCTGAGAACTTGAGGGCCATTCTTACTTATCAAGCCTAGTAGAAGGAAAGATAAGTGGTTTTCTTAGTTTCTTGGAGATTCTGATCAAATTGATCACTAAAAAAAATTGAAGATAAAAGGACACTCATTAAGTTTCATCAGTTGTAGGAGGTCATACAAGTCTGTACACCTAAAAAAAACTCCTCTTTCTCCAAGAAAACTACTCTTTCTTCTAAATAACCTATCACTTTATAGTTTAAAATTGTTGATTAAGGCATAATAAGACACATGGAACATGACATCACCTTTTGACACCTTAACTTTACCCAATAATATTGTACAACTCATTTAATACTCTATATTGAAACCCAAAATGACTCTAAAAGACATAAGGATTGAAATGACTAATGCCCAAGGCTAATATGACATGAAATGACATCAAAATACTTATAATACACCCTAGGACAAAATATTAGACCCTTATAAACATCTAAAGACCAAGTTTCACCTATAAGGGGTCCAATTTGACTTGTAGGGTCAAATTTGGTCAACAAAATGGTGACTCATAGGGGTAGTATGTCTGTTATACTAAAGATCAGTAACCTTATCCTATCCATGGGCTTAGGGAGTCATTCAAAATCTGAAACAAAATAAGAAAACCTAACACTTGACAACTAGTGTTTAACCAAGATAAGACAACTAATTACCTCAACCACATAAAACAAATGACACATACAAATAAAACTAAACACACTAACAAGACACACACATGTACTCAAAACACTTAGAGAAAATAGAAAACAAACAACTATGCACAACTAATAATTAATCATACTTACTTTTCAAGATCTAAAGGAAATTTCTTTTAATATTCTTCTTCATGAGATAAATCATAGTGCCAAGAATGTTGCTCCTTTGATTGGATGCTTGGTAGATCAGACCTATTCCTTGGCACTTCACTTAATCTGCTCTCAGGTAAATCATCCTTAAATAGGTCTCTAATGTAAATTTATTCTTCTTTAATTTGTACATATACCTCATACTACATCCCACTCTTCATTTCATGGTCAACTTGTATCTTCTTGGTAGGCATGGCTACAAGAGGAGTAATTTCTTATTCTTTAAAAGATTGAGGCCAAGAGAAGCTTGTTCTATCCTTTAAAATATGATGTGTTTATCCCAACTAGTTGAGATAATGATAACCCATTTTGATGATTTCAAACATATCATCATGGGAATCATATGCCTCTTAAAATTACAAATTTGAAAATTTGCTTCTTCTTTGCATACCCACTTGAGTTTCAAGGTTGCCTTTTCCATTTTTGATTAGATCATAGTCTCCTTGAAGAGGAGTATAACCTACTCTAATGATTGAAAACAAGTAATCCTAAGGATAATTAGATACTTTTTATTTCCCATATATGATATATTGGATAGTGATGGAAGAGCCAATGATGATTTCCTCTTTTTTGACACAAGGAAGACATTATTCAATATCAACACAATCAAAAGATTCAAAATAATAAATCACCTCTTATTTAGCATTTAGAACCTCTTCAGAGCTCTCAAGTTGTATCTCAAATATTATAACATGGATTTTCTTGTCAAATGCTATAATATCCTTAATTTATTTCTCCTTCTTGGTGATGTCAATGCTAGGCATTTTGTACTCAGGTGACCTAGCCCAATGAGGCTACCAAAGAGATATGAATTATTATCAACCAAATGATCCTCTTTATATTCCCACACCATAGGTCCATCTAGGCAAAGGGTGATAGGTTGAGGACAAGATGAACTAGTTGGTGGAGGTAGAACATATAACTCAACATCAGATTGAGAAAGAATTGTAGGGGATCCTTTTGAGAGTTCTTGAGGAAGGGGAATCAAAACTTGGGCTAAAATAGCTTGGTTTTCTTCCTTCCATTTGACAATCACTTCATTGAAATCTGACTTAGCTTAAGCACTCTCTTGATGAAGGTTATATGGGGTGTGTTTATTCATAGCATCTTCTTTTGGCTCTAAACCTCCCATCACACCTTGACTCAACAATTTCATTCTTGATTCTAACTCTTCAATTTGCTTAGTTAGGTTCTCTTGGAAAATTTTCTCTTGAAGTTGATAAGCATCTTCATGAGTATAAGGGGTAAAAGATGGTTGACATGTAAAATAAGAGTTATCTTAAGGAAGGGTGGGAGGGGCTTACATATGATCAAGCTCTTTCTCAACTTCACACTCTTTATCTAGGCTTTTATCCCCATTCTTTTCCCATGATTCCACTACTTTGTTCTAGCTTAGGATTTTAGGATTAGAAGTCCCTTATTGAATTAGGGATGTAATGGGAGAGGGAGATGAGGGATTAAATTACACTTCCTTTACTAATAAGATGGATTTATTCATCTTCTTATTTGTTAAATCAATTTGCCTATCAAGGTTTTCTTCAAAAAAAAAGTTTGTCTTTCCAACTCTTTCTTCTAGCTAATTGGGAAAAATATGACTTATATAAGCTTGATTGGGTTCATGAGTGGGGGTCAAGTAGAAATGATATCAATCTTGGGGAGGTGGATATGAGGATCGATATATTTTTTGAGGATATCCCTCATGAATTCTTATCTTATATTCTAAGGATGAAACCAAGCCACTCACATCTAGCATATCACTTGTGAACCTTTCCCAATTTTCTCTCTCAATAGGTGACCACTCTCTTTTAACTATCTCTAATACATCTCTCACATTATGAATGAGATGACTACAAATATCTTGACCATGTCCCCTTTATGTGTTAAGATCCATAATGTACCTCTCATAGCCCAAGAGAGTTTTCTTGAAAGTTGAAATGGATTGGTTTGAGAAGTGACTAGGTTGAGTAGAAGGAGAAATATATTGAGAAATCTGGTTATAGGAATGATAAAATTAATGAAAAGGTTGATAAGGGTCATATTAAAGCTGGTAAAGATCATGAAAATAATGATAGGGAATTCTATAAGCTTGAGATATCTCATTAACTTGTGTAAAATAATACTCAACATTAAAACTAGCCATGGAACTTCATCAGGCCACAAGAATACAAAGAAAAAATTACCAACAATCTTCAAAAGGAAAACTTGGGCTGCTTGACCAGCTGATGCAACTTTAGAGTCACCATTGATGCTTGGATAAATGCTTCCAAAGGTTGATGTGTTGAAATACAACACCAAAAATATTTTAACTTCTTATATAATGTGTCCCACTGATCATGCTAAAAACTATTATCACTTGGATCTTCATCCTGTGAGGAGATGTCTCAACTCTCCTCATCCAAGTGGCATAATTGAAACACCTCTAAGCTATGGGTAGCCTAAGATGAGGTAAATCTCTAGATAGGGTTAGCTCCCTTGATGTACCACTTTTAGTTCACTACTACACCTATGATTGTAAGGAAAAGGGAGAGAAAACTAAAATTAAACTATCCTAAAGGTGGTGATACACCAAATCAACTGATAACTGCCAACCAACTACATGTCACAAATGAAACCAAGAGACTAACTAGGCATACACTTCTCTAATATAAATATTCTCACATCAATATTTCATTATGAGGTTGTGAGGAATGTTTAGGCTAGGAAGACTATATAAGAGGCCTAAAATGGAACTATTGAATAGACTAACTCACTCAACCTTGACACTTCATAGAACACTTCACATGACCTACAAGAAGAAGCTTTTAAACTACAAATAAGTGAGAGAATGAGACAAAAATGATAAGGAAACAATAATAATCACTAGGAAATATCGATAATTCAAATGAACACACTATCAATATTTATATAAGAGGTAAAATTATTAGACTTTATTGATCTATGGTATGCAAATGAGCAGGGCTTCACCATACTTAGGTGGAGCATGTTGACAATAGCCAAAATGGCTAGATCTTATAGAACTTGAGAGAGATTAAAGAAGAAATGATTCCAAAGGTAAAAAGTACACTTATCATGCTAAGATGAGGAGTTACATATGTATAATAATGAAGTAAGAGACAAACCATGCAAGGTTTGATCGAACAAATGGCTCTCCAAACTATGCAACTCAGGAAATGTGGCATAGAAGTTTTCATTCTACACAAGAAAAATGTCTTCATCATTTAGCTATGTTGGAACATCACAAAACTAACTAGGGATATATATCATGATTTTTATGAGAGGGAAAGGTTATATACATCCTCTTCCATGCATTAACTACATTCCTAACTATCTATAATCTTCTATAAGTGAGCCATCACTGCCTACAGTCAAAAAATTTCCTTTTTTCACACACATTGCACACTTAGCCTCAAATTTTGCTTTATTTTCCCATTAAAATAATTTAATGACATGTTTCAAGACCATCCATGGCCTTAGAGTCATTAGACACACCTTAAAATCAACTTACTTGAAGTTTTCACCTTTCTCACTATCATGTTCACTATGCTAGTTTTGACTAGATGAGATGAGATCTATTGTTGAGGAAAATAAGAGTTGTTATGAATCATTAAATTTGCATGGGTAGTTATCTTAAATCTCAATATTTACTACCATGTGATTGGCATCTTCAGACTCCTTCTAGAACCTACAAAACACATAAAACTATCAAAAATACCTTATTTTTTACTCCATTTATACAATTCCATAGGGTAAAAAAGGATGAGAAGGATTCTGAGAGTCTCCCAAAAAATCCAATCACTTTCCATGCCATTATCATCCATTAAAGTATCTTTCCATCTTTATTTTCCTAATCAGGTCCTTTCTAAGGGTTTAGTAGGGTTTTAGGTCTTTTAAGCTCTTAGGCTTTGTTCATAAAGATGGAATGTTGGAAGTGAAAAAAAATACAATACATCAGTGTCTAAGACCCCTTTCAGCTTCTCCAAACCCCTCATATCTCCATGCACAACCTCAAACAAGATCTGAGCACTCAAAGTTAGCCTATCAATCTTTATTATTCATTTCTTGTAGGCTTGAATTGGTCTTGAGATAATAGTGGCCTTATTAGTGACTTATCTACATAACAAAAGCATGGTAAAATATAAAATGACCATAAAAACATTCTATAATCCATTTTAATTCTCATTTCATGTTAAAATTGAAATTGACCCTCCATTTGGCTTTAGGCCTAAATCATGCTTACAAATTTGACTGCAACCTTGAGGGTCTAGACCACCCAGTTGAGGTTCCTCCTTCTATGATTGGTTTTACATGTTTTTTTAGGTGTCATTTATCTTCATAAACCTCTATAAAATTTCTAATAAACTTATGGTCCACCCTTTCATCCCTTCTTTCCAAAACTATAGGGTTTATGCATAAAGGGAATGCCCTCTATTTGAGACAAAATAGAGGACACTCCCCTATTTTATCAAAAAATGGTGATTATTATAGGATATTATCCAATATTTTAATATGTTATATACAATTTTACAAGATTTTGTAACATCATTTGACCCTTTAATTCCTCAAATACCTAAGATAGACCCCTGTTGAGACATACTATATGCAGGGTTTGGGATGTAGACTATGTTTTGCTTCAAGGTATTATACCTGTTGGTAGACCTGAATAGTTTAGGATTTTAAAAAATTACATAATATTCCTTGAATTATTACATGATCATTTCATATATTTTCTTGTTCATCTCACACTTTGAATTTAGATTACTCTCAATACTAGTCATAGGTAGTTGACTATATTACACTGCCCTTTTGACCAAAAGATGATTCTTATAGGTACAATCTTGTTTATAACCCTAATTATGGTGTTTAAAAACATATTTAGAGTCATTTAATATAATTTTATACTTTTTTTACCCATTTATCTCATCCTTATGCTATACTAACACTCAGACCTCACTCCTTAACCCACTGTTACCTATAGTCAATTACAATTGACTATGTTGGAGAAAGTAAAGGCTTATGGGTTTTGACTTCACATTGGAATATGTGTCATGTTATTTTTTATATATTTTGAGGTATTTGGGAGTTACCTTCCATAAAATAAATTTGATACCTTTATTTTTAGGCCTCTATCATGGATGAGGTGAAGGCTAACAGTTAGTTGTAGGTTAACCTCTTATGGAAAAATAAACTTGTAGATGAGTATAAGACCTAAAACATAATGTGTCATCTCCTTTTGATGATCCCATAGAACATAAATATTTATTTAATTTCCTAGAAACTTTTGATCATGGAAGCATGGTTTAGGACTGCAACCTTGGCTGAAGGGTAACTCAAAAATTCAAAATCTTATAGAAGTAAATGAAGGATTTTAGTGTTTCAATAGGCAAATTTGAGCCTTCCAAAAACCACCCTACATTATTCAAATTACTCATTACTTTTTCAATTCTCCTCTCTTATGTAAGAGCTAAAATATATTCTCATTCAGATGTTCCAAATCTCTTGACATCCCTATTATATGATTTCCATAAAAAAGACTAGGTGCTTTGTTTACTCATTTTAGGGGGTAGATCCCTAAACACTGTCATTGGATCTTTGAACATGAATCTTAACCTCCTGAGGTTTTTTAATGTTTTTATCATGAATTTTAAGGCATAAATATCCCTTTTAAATTTTATGGTAGCCTCAAAGTATGCTATACTTCTCTATGACCATGTTCCTAACCTCTTAGTACAGTCACTTCCATGTGTAGGTAGTGAGTATGAAGATGGACAGTGTGCATTACATTTGATATTCAATGGGTTCTAGGCCTATATCAATATCTCCAAATGTACTCTTCACACTTTAAAATATCTTAAACACATGTCAACACTTCCTTTTCAACATGACATCCTTCATGATGGCACATGTAGGTGCATTTTGAGTTATAGACTAAGCAATGGTGATTGAGTGATTAGTTGTCACAGTCTTCATTCTACCAATGAAAGAGATTAAATTTATTTCTTATGATATGAGAGTGTGTTTAAAACTTTAATAATTCTACCAAAACTTCATATATGTGTCTTAGATCTTTTCAAAACTCACTTAGCTTATTATTCATGGTGGTCATATGACAACTGATTGTATGGCACCTTATGACTGTACCCTCATGGAGTATTGCTTTGGATATGAGATTAAAAGGTGAAGGGACCAAAAAGGACATTGGAAACATGGTAATTAACTTATCTCCACATTCTAAAACCACCATAAAATCATGAAGATTCTAAAAATGATAAAAAACCTACATGTTATCTTCAAATGACACTAGTATACAAACCTAAGATGATTTACTTATAAAATCACCATAAAAAACTAAACCAAGCATGGAGAGAATTAGAGGAGAAGTAAAAAATCATCTGGAATCAATATCAACATCTAGATGGTATAGAATTCTCCAAACCTAAGTAAAGGTTATAGGGTTCATAGATTGGCAAGTAAATTAGATAGGCCAACTTCTTAAGAATAGTTCATAAAGCATAAGCCACCATTATTTTTCAAATAAACATCAAATGGAATTTTATTGAGTGTAGAATATACCCCCAAGATCATTTTTCCTAAAACATCTCCTACTGATCGTACCATCTAAAAACCTGAGGGCCATTCTTGTTTGCCAATCCTAGTAGAAGGAGAGAGATTAAATTTTATTAGTTCCTTAGATACTCTAATCAAAATAATCATTGGAATAATTTTTTTAAGTTCAAAAGACACTCCTAAAGTGTCAACAACTATAGGAGGTTGTACAAGTCCATACACCTCAATAAAATTCCTCTTTTTCTAAGAAAACTTCTCTTTCTTATGAATAACCTACCACTTTTTAGTTATAAATAGTTTTTTAATGAATAATATGATGCATGTCACATGAATTCATATTTTAAATCCTTCAATTTACCCAACAAAGATGTATAACTCATTTAATGCTCTATATTAACCCCCAAAATGACTCTAAAAGACATAAGGATTAAAATGACTAATGGAAAAGGCTAATGTGACATAAAATGAAATTAAAAGACTTATAATACACCTTATGATAAAATATTAGACCCATATAAACATTTAAAGATCTAGGTTTTACATATAGGGGGCCCAATTTGACCTGTAGGGTCAAATTTGGTCAACACTCATCTTGAGGAAACTCCCACTCATATCATGTATAGAATAAGTTTAGGTGTTTAATGGTTTCTAATAAGTTTAGGTGCTTAAGGGTATTTAATATATCTGGTGTGATCACCCTATATCTCTAAGGGTACCCTTCCCTATATATTCCTATCTAAATAGAGGGTACAATAATCCTATATATAGAACTCCACACACACACACACACACACACACACACACACACACACACACACACACACACATACGTATACATACTATTATGCCCCCTTTATCTATATGGAATATTCCAATGGGTCATATCTCCTCTCTATAGTCTTCTCCCTATTCTATACATAATAAGCTAATGGGTCGACTCAGTTGGATCACTCGACTCAATATATATACTACATATCATGTAAATACAAGATGATAGTTGGTTGGCTATAGATACCTAACCTAATATTATAGTGAGGTTGGTTCCCACCTACCAAAGCCACCAATGGTTTGAACCCATCCTTTGTTACTTAGCACAAACCAACTACCCATATATATATATATATATATATATATATATATATATATATATATATATATATATATATATATATATAGAGAGAGAGAGAGAGAGAGAGAGAGAGAGAGTCTTCTTACCCACCCCTTTTTGTTTCTCAACCATAGGAGATAAAATATGAATATCTTATCTTTATTTTGGCTTTCTTTCAGCTCTCTCTTACCCAATAAGCCTCACTCTATCTACCAACACTAATTTATATCCATTCCTAAGAGGTTAAGCAGATTTAGGACTTCCCAACTTTAACCATCAAATGTAGGGCACTCCATTTAGGATCTAGTCAGTGTAGTTCCCAACCATTAGTTGTAGGGCACTTTGTTTAGAATCTATTCAGTGTAGTTAGTGTTAAGGGTATTTTATCTAATCTACCCACCCTAACTAGATATAGTTGATAATACTCTTTATATTCAGACCCATCTATATAGAGAGAATAGTAAGCCACAAGAGAGGAAAGGCCCTGATGGTCTCCATTGCATAGCTATAATGAGGTTTCCTATACCTATATAAAGTCTATTCATCACCCTATATGTATGTTAAGCATAGAGTGGGAGTGGTATATGGGCCCTCTATCTATATGGGTTGGGGTGGGAGTGGGAGATGGTAGATGTATGGGCTCACTTATAAATATTTTATGGTATAGCCTTGCTAATGGTTTATGTAAGGACCACTCACCCCATATATCTAGAGGGGATTGGTGGGTAAGGTTGAGTTGGGACCAATCCCTTGTCTAATTTGTAAGGGATACTATGACATCTAATTGATACTTAGGATTGGTCCTATCTATACATGGGCCCCTCTCTAACTATATGGGGAGGGGGAGGGCACCGATGACCTACTATATGTAGCTTCATTCCATTCATGAACCCCTATCTATCCCAATTTGGTAGGTGAAAGGGGAGCTACCTATGACTAAGCTTTGTCAATATACCCAAAATATCCCACTAAATTCACATCAGACTTAACTATTGTGTGGTGTCTTACTATGTCTTGCTTTCCCATCTCACCATCATTGTTGCATTGAGGATAAGATAAGGCATAAGTGGGTTAGGTCTGGGAGTCACTAGGAGATGTAAAACATATCACATCAATCCATACTTTAGGGTTCATAATTAATTAAGTCATCACGATCAGCCCCATCCCTATTGTTGGTAAGGGGGGATAGATGTGAAGATTAATTTTAAATGAAATAAAATCCTAATGAGAGGCTACCTCATGAAGGTAGGGTTGGAGGATGTCATCTCTATGTAATGTCCCCATTTTCAAGTTCTCTTGCACTTCAATTAGCACTAACCTTTTAGGTGTGTGTTAGCATTATCAAAGGAATTATTTGATGTTTCTAGTGAGCTCAAGTGGTTTGGAGGACTCATATGCCACTTTTAGATGTGATTTTTGGCTTCTAGTATGGTCTCCAAGATTCTTGGAGGGAGTGTGTATTTTTAGTAAGTCACCTAGTTGGGTTCATTTATCATATTTTATCATTTGGATCACTCTTATGCAATCCGTTTTTAGTTCTAATGCATTTCGGCCATTTCTACTAATTAAGTGTGATATTAAGCTATATGTAACTAATTTTTACAAGGTTTTAATTTTAATTAAAATATTTAATTGGACACCTTAGTATTATATCTCATCAAAAAGAGAACAAATATATTTAAATGATGAGACACTAAGAAGTGACTTTTAGTGCCTAGAAATATTTTAAAAGTAAAATAAATCACCTTTTGGAGTTGAATGCCTTAATAAATTGATGAAGTGTTTTTAAAAAAGGAGTTTCTAGAAAGTTCCCAAAAAATATTATAAAAAGGGGAATTTAGATCTCATTTGGTATTTTGAGTTTATTCTATTTCTTTTATGGAAATCCTTGTGGTTATAAAGATCAAACTTGATTCATCTCAACCTCTAGAGGATGAAAACCCTCTTGGGAAGATCAGTTTCAGCGGTGAAAGTTTGCTCCCTAGTTGGTGATTGGTAGAGTCACTCTTTTTTTGCACTGATACCTTAGTGGTTATGTTATAAAATTAATGACGACTCTGAAAGGATAATTTTCAGCTCTAGGTGCATATAATTAGAGATTGAGGGTTTACTAAAGGTGAAATATCAGCCTTAGTGATTTCTTAAGGTTTGAGCTTGCTTGGTAGAGTTGGCACCACCTTTGGAGTGATTTTTCCATATCATTTTTATAATTAGGTTGCATATCAATCCTCTATAGTCATAACAAGTTGGTAGATCAAGGGTTTGAATAGCATTTCAACATCCATTTGATACCTATCATGCACCTAAGGTTGGTGGCTACCTAGAGGATCCATCACCCTACCATTGGAAGAGATTTGAGGCCAATTTTGGATCTAATTTAGCATTATCATCATCTACAAATTCATTTTAATCTTCATTGTGGACAATAACCATCAAATCCATGATCTATTTGTCATTTATTAACATGTATGATATAATATTGTACTAAGAAGAAGTGTGATCAAATCGGGTATGTTGTAGACAATTTCATTATTTCAAATATTTAATTTGAAATAAAATACTCTGTTATTCTAAGCTATATCAAAAACTCATAAAAACCATTAAAAACAAACAAGAAATAGAATCAAAAAAATTAGAAAGTTGGATCAGATTAGGCAAGGGTTCTTACACTCTACCTGCCATCATCTACGCTGTGATTACCTACTAATATAATAAAATATAATATACTATCAATCATTGCAAGATATATATATAGGTGCCACAAATAACTCTATATTATGCCAATTACATATTGCTTATGTAGTGGCATATTGTATGATATTAGATAGATATATAGGGCATTGCCCACACATACCAGAGTGGGTCACTCAAGTAACATATATTAACATATGTAATAGGTGATTGATGTGAATAGATGGATATATTATCATTCTCATTCATCCATCCTGTTATCCATTATCCATTATGTATGTGACCATATATCTCTATGGGAGGATGACTAGGTGTATCACATATATAATGGATGATGGTAGATGGCTGGGTTAACCATCTTATATAGATAATTGGAACCCCTATATAATGTTAATGTCAACCCCTATCTATATCTTAACTCTAGGGTGGAAGCGGGCTCAACCATCAAGTCACTTTATATATATATCAATAGCCACCCTCTCCTACCCATATATAGATAGGGGGTATCCATATATAGGGGATCTCAACCCCCTATCTAGAACTAGAAAGGAGATCACTCAATTGATATATCGAGGTGTGATTGATAATAAATTGCCTTATTGATATCCCCTATATATTTTCCAAGGGCATTTAGGAATTAAATCCTAAAGATGTAGAGGAAAGGGGCCACCCTGATCTGATTTCTCTGATCTGATCTCTATAGATGGTGCCAAAAAATATATATATATATAGACAAAGAAACTCTATAGGGTTAGGTCGAGGCCTTTATCGAAAAGAGGGAGAGGGAATCATCTGACAAAGGTTCTCCCTCTATTGATGAAGGGTAGGGCATTTCTACTCCCTATATAGATATATGGTGGTAGGATGAGGAGGGAAAAGGTGGGCCCTATCTCTCCATCTCCTTGGGGTTGGCTAGTTATCTTTGTCTATCCCCGATATGAGTCTCCCCTCTTTAAAGTTAGTTGAGGGAAATATAAAAGGTAGTTGTATATGCCATATATATTTCAATAGTTGGAGTTAGTTTTCTAGATCTAGTACCACCAACCAATCTCTCTATTCCCAATGTGGGTGCAATATCCTTATATATATCTTAGGGTGTGGGTGTAGCTAGAGAAAAAATACATCATATCTAGTTTATCACTCACCATACAAAATACTTAAATTTGGGATGGGGGTGAG
This sequence comes from Torreya grandis, assembly GCA_037957365.1. Lineage (NCBI taxonomy): Eukaryota > Viridiplantae > Streptophyta > Pinopsida > Cupressales > Taxaceae > Torreya > Torreya grandis. The sequence goes on from JARHVA010003089.1 coordinate 455,407, forward strand.
GGTGTATCTATATATAAGTGTCGTTCGTTGAAGCTTGAAATCTATATGAGGAGGGGGTTGGATCTATATAGAGGAGGATCAAGTGGGAGTGGAAGGCTTGTTAATCAATATAAATCTAAATATATATGTGGGGTTCCAATTAAAATATATAACATGGGGGGTGGGGTGGGGTGAGTTAAGACCAATGAAAACTATATATGGGCTAAGTATATGTTTCATAGTTGAGAATAACTACCGCCTAGAGAGATAGGGTAGAGAGAAGTGGATAGGAATGCAATCAGTGGATAGATTCCCCTTAATCTAGAAATATTTCTTTGTGGATTATTAGATAAAATTCTTATATGTTGTAATATCCCCCTATATATCTTATCTATCTAGCACAAAGTAGCCTATCTATCTATCTGACATAAAATCAGTAGATAGATAATGAATGGTTGTAGTAACAACTAGAACATAATATGGGGTCGAGACCAAAAATAACTATTAGTCATTATTCATCGATCAAACATGGAATATAGATATAGGAGTCTCCCATCAATCTTTTCCCATATATAGATAGGGTTTGAGCTCTCATATCCCATATCTATAGAGGCCAAAAACTCTATCTTGGGGATCAAGTCCCTCTCCCCCATTTCTCTTGATGATTGAGATGTGGTATATCAACTAACTATAGTTATGTCTATATAATAGGACTTTATATAGTCTCTTTTGATGGTCAACCCCATATATTTATAGGGCCCCATATATAATTTAGGGTCTCTTGATCATATAGTATATTTTATCACCATCTATATAGGGGTACCAATTAAACTAAACTAAACTATCTCTCACACCTCTCCTCATCTAGATATGGGTGTACTGTCACCTATATATACAGCCTAGTCATATATCTCAGTCGAGTCCCTCTCCCTTATCCCAACTATAAATAGACCCAAAATCATAGAATAACTATAGAGTCACCTCTACCCGTGCTTTATTAGTTATAAATTAGTAGAGGCCATATATCTATTTGGGGAGGCCCATATATCTATCTAGGATGTGAGGTTTAGGTTTGGCTCCATCCCTATAATAAAGTAACTTGAGTGGGCCAAGGAAGAGGGGGCCTCTATATTATTGGATGTCTGAGATACTGAGGTGGGGGTAAGGAGATCCTTTAAAAAATTGCATGCCTAAGAGACATAATCCTTCAAAGAGTTTGCTTTTATGGTAATAGGTATAAAGGTATGATTGGTTATACAAATCTAAATCCACTGACCATAATAAACTCCTCATTGTGGTAGAATGGAAGTCTAATTCAAATGAATAAGTAAAACATAGAATTTGACCCCTAGAGAAGGGACATCCTGACTATGAAGGACATCAATAGATGTTATAATCATACATGGATGATTTTTGGCTGGACCATTTGATTATCCACTTCTAATAAATGTAATTGATCTAGTTCTAGATCATCCTCTAGGATCATAAGACTATTACAAATTAGTGACTATTCATTAGAACTATTATATTCTGAATACTCATAAGGGCAGGTTGACACCTTCCAAGTAGAGAAAGCCCCCTAGTTGTACTAAGTCATAACTTAGCTCTGAGAGAGAAAGAATCATTATTTGAGCTGAGTCAAGTGCCATATGTGGATAGAGGTGAGAACATAACCAAACCAATTATCTATCATTCATTGAGTATGTTTAAGATGAGTTGAAATTCATTTAAGTTATGGTCATGACTACCATATCTCCCCTCTATATTTGGTACCCTATATAGATAGATATCTCTCATAGATCTATGATTATGATTGAGGTACATATGATTTCCAACCATCCATTAGTCACTCCTCACCAATTAGAGTTATGATTGAGATGCATAGGAGATAAGGTCCCTCAACCTCCTTAAGATCACTTAGAAATGAATATCTTGGCTCTTTTATCTAATCCAACCAATGGATCTTATCTCTCTCACCCATATAGGCACCCAAATCTCATATTTATCTCTATAGATGCCAAATAATCTCTCTATGTATGGGGTGATATATAGATAGAGTTTGAATAGTAGATATAGAAAGGAATTCTCCCATATACTATCTGGGTGAGGTATCCTACTACTTGATCTAGCTACAAGGGTGAGGTCCTAGATAGATAGATAGGGCTCTAATTGGGTGAGGCAAGGGAGACAACTAGTCTAGCTTCAAGGGTAAGGCAAGGGTCATGAAAGGGGCATCAAGTACTGGTTACCAAATTCCCTATCTATGTATATGGGGGGGTCATATATACAATATTAGTTTTTTTTCACCTTAGAGTGGACTTTTGTGAAACATCTACTAGGTCTATTGCAACCCCTAGCTTTATTACTAGTGAGTGGAGAGTATGTTGGAACTAGTAAAGAACACCTTGGTTTGTAGTTAGTGAATAAATATAGTTGGTTTCCCCCATTGTATAGATATGGATATATAGATAAAATTTAATTGGTATTAGCATTGGCATTGGCATTAGCATTGGCATTGGCATTATCATTGGCATTGGCATCGGCACAATATAGAGAAATTTTTGGCACCCCCATAGTATATATTTTTTGGCACCACATATACAAATTGAGATTTAGATTTAGATTGGGGTCCAATAGTGATAGGGGTGGGGGAGTACCCCATATATAAATAGGATTGAGTATATTCTATGGGGTGGGGCTGAGCGCCCTATATATATCTTCTTATACCCATAAATATAGGATCATTGAGCCTTTATAATTATATGGGCCAAGATAGAGTAATCAATGGATGTTGGATTAAGTATGGTATTTTATACTCTTGAAGGGAGAGGACATTGACCACAACCACTATATAGATGGAGATGGAATCAAGGATCCACCACCACTCTAATACATAGGACCTCTCCTAATATACCATTTAGATAGATGAGATGGGGGAGGGGCTACTTAATAGAATAAGCGATGGTATCCCCATCTCTACTCTATCTGGGATTGGGGATTGGGGATAGGGGTTGCCCCTATATATATCTAGAGAGGTAGAGGGTATAAATATAGATAAGGATATATATAGTGTGACCTCAACCCATCATTACATGTCATATATAGTAGGTATTGGCCAAAAATACTATTTATTATTCCTCACTTGATTGGTTGAGTGCCCCATATAATGTAGAGAGGGGGCCCCTTGATTGGTAAATCAATCTATCAATCAATCGAGTGCCCCACATAAATAAAAGATAGGTGCCTTTGATGGATTAATCAATTGAGTTCTACCACCCCATAAATATATATATATATATATATATATATATATGTATATATATATATATATATATATAGAAAGATAGATAGATCAGATAAGGTCCCTCTGAGATAGTTAAACTAGGGATCTTGAATAATCCTATCCATTTGGGAGGGCCTATTTAACTTTAAATCTATATGGGTTGACCTCCCGAGAGATTATTTTGTTGGCACGAGGGCCCCTCCCCTATCTATGTTGGGCCTCCAATCACCACCCTATCTATCTATCTATTTGGTGAGGTATAATGGATAATTTATTCCATCCATATTAAATTCAATTAGCTCTATGTATGCCTTACCCTAGCTCAGTTATATCTAGTAACATAGGTGTATGATATCTTATCTTATTTGGGAATAAATGTACTAGTCTAACTTCTAACTCTATATAGTTGTACTACACTTGTAGCTTGGGATATGGAGCCTTGTGATGTGATGACCCTGGCGAGCAATCCTTTATCCATACCTTGAGAAGTGGAATTGATCCATAAGATCTTGATTGATGATGAACCCTTAATCTAGAGGGCACTATAGTCCATTGTCTACTATATATAGCTAGTCATTAGACTTTACTATAGCGATGTAATGGATGAAGGCATTCACCTGATGATGCACTCAACTTATTGGTTATTTGATCTTCTGATCAGTTGATCTGTTATTCTTTATAGTTGGGGGCCCCTTCTCTATAGTGTATTCAGGGGCCCTAATAAGATTAGTAAGCCTTAGAGAGAGTAGTAAGTCCTCGACCATCTAGCCAATCTGATGAGAGAATATATCTATCTGGGGAGGGACTCCCCTGACATCCTTCCTTCACTCTATTCTATAACTAGAGGAGGCCTATCTACCTGTGAGGAGGATTGATTATCAGATGAGTAGAAGTGTCATGATTGAGGGTATTGTTAGTTAATTACTAGATGGTATATATATGTAATAAATATTAGTTATGTATATCATACGTAGAATTGTGATGTGATGAAGAGAAGGGTGAGGAAATTAGTGTCCTGAGGGTAAAGTGACTAAAGGCCCTAATTGATGACTCAATTTTGAGCCCTAACTCCCTAGTTCATATGAACTGGGACTACATCACTAGTTATAAATGTAGGAGTGAATCACATCATTGGTTTGGAATGGGTTGAAATAGCATGGACTTTATTGTAATTTATCTAGAGTTCATAGTGTATATGATTGATATATGAGAGTGCATAGTCTTGGCCATGTAAGGTACCCATTGATCTATGACCATACATTATATGGTTCTTGGATGATGGATGTGTTGGAGAATATAGGCTACACCCTAGTAGAAAGTAGAAGTGTTCAGGTTCTACCCTCAAACCTAGTCCAACATGGGAATGACCCTAAGCTGTGGGTTACCTAATTTTGGGTCAAACCTCTAGGATTTTAATGAGTCTAGCTCCTCAAATGCATCACTTGGATTTTTTATGCTAAAACATACAAATAGATGTGGTGAAAAGGGGTGGATAAATTACATGAATGGAAAGATATTCTAAATGTGGTGATGCACAAAATATTTAATGATTCACTTTCAGCTTAGACGCTCTTATGACTACTAATGAATCCAATGGGGACAAGGATTGTTAAGATTATATGATAGAGTCTTAAGCATGAGTATTTTATATGGAGGTTGAAAATAGACCTGTAACTTGAATGACTGAAAGAAATAGGTCTTTGTAAGACACTATGGACTTATATCACTACAATAGAAAGCTCACTAGCTAACACTACACATAACCTCCAAGAAACTAACAACCTTAAAGCAAGGTACACAAAGGAACTACAGATGATAAAAAGATAGCATACATTCTATAAGTATAAATTTAATAAAATAAACTTAGCCTTAAATTAGAATCAAAACTTGTATTATATTGCTTCAAAATAATTTTACAAAGAGATTTTGGCAGGGTTTCGCTATCTTAATCTGAGGAAATCAATCCTCACCACCATATGAATCCTTCTCGATCTCCTTTGCATTAATATCCTTTACCATCTTTTTAAATCATGCTTGTTATCCTTCATGCTATTAGGCATTCACTTAGGCTCACTCATTGATCTTATTCCTAACATTCTTTATACATTTATCATTCTCTCATTTATCCTAGATTTGGATTTATTATGGATGACAACCAATTACCCTATTGTTTTTCATATATCCATGATTGTAAATGAAAATCCATAGGCTAGTGCCTCTTGAGTCTCAATAAGATGTAGAACCTATGACTACAAGCTCTTCAAAAATATCAATAAAGATTTAATAGCATTAGACCATTTTATAGGGCCTACTCCCAAGAACATAGATCACATTTGATATTGCATTTATGTCCTCTACTTGATTGGGGTGGTCAAATCCTTCATCTAACTTTTCTACCTCTATGGCATCCTCTTGAAACCTTTGTCATGGTTCGTCCTTAGCTCATTTGTTATCGACCATTTGACTCAACCTATTGACTCTTTGACCCCATATCACATCATTGATCTCCCTTGGTATGATCAAGCATAAGCCATATATCTCCTACCAGTCTAACACACTTTTGACACTTATCATTCACATACTTTCCACTTGGAATCTCTTCATTTATTTCATGGCTCTACAGTCAGTCTATTTTCTTTTGTACTTACATCATGTGGTTTCCTTGTATTTAATTTGAGATCTTTTATTTTATAACCTTTCTCACACTATTGATCTCCATGAAGTGATCAAATAAGTGTCAGTAGATTTGGGACCCACTAACATGAACTCATTATGTTCAATCTAGATGTATAAAGGAGCACCAATCGTTGATCTTGTTGGGACCCCACTTTTGACTCTATTGACTGCCCATGTGCTATTAGATCTACCTAACACCCTCTAAGTTCATGTGCACCATTGGAGTTTTTTAAATTATAGATTATTAAGGATTTTCAAATCCAAATGATTACTTGTCAAGGCTCAAACTTGACATCTGTATGCCCATTATGGGATATTTGACTCCCAACAACTATTTGTTAAAGCTTGATTTTGACACTCATGCAAACATCATACTTATTAGATCAACTTTGAAGGCTTGGACCAAACAATTTCCTCAAGACAACAATTCTATCAAGTTTTTCATGCATCAAGCATTTTTGCCAAGTGAATGATGTCTTTGAGGTTTTGGTTTCAGATAATGTGTCTGAAATAATTTGCTCAAAAGAATTTGCCTTTATCAAGACTTTTTTATGGGTATTTTTCACAAAACATTTTTTTCACAATAATTCCCCTAGACATTTTGCTTGAAACATTTATGCCCTCAAGCTTTTGTTGATTATAATTTGTCTGACACTTTTTCTTTGCTCGCTCAAAATAATTTGCCTAAAATGAATATGTCTAAAAGAATTTCCTCAAGCTTTTATATATGCTACATTATTTGTGTAACTTGTTGCTTTCTTTAAAAGGCTCCAATGAAATTTTAAGGCCTTGTGTAAACTTTCCCATGACTCTAAACTGCTCAGACATTATGCAAACTTGCCTGGATCCCTCTTTTTGTTATTGGACCTAGCCCTTGAAAACCAAACAGATCACACTTTAAGATTTATTAAAGTGTTTGAAAAGATTCACAAGCACTATGTGATATTACTCTTGAGAAGTTTATCCACTCCTATTTTTAGATCATTCTTCAAAGCCTATAGATAAGAAAAATGGGCCAAGACACAAGATTTTCAAAGGAAAGATATAGAATGAATTACATCCCTTTTTCATAATCCTTCACTCAAGGGTTGTCAAGACAAGACTAGAATATGAATATAAAAGACCCAACTATACATGTCTTAAACATGACCGATAAACAAAAAATGAACATAAGTCAATTTTTAGTTCTAGAAATTGACCAACATTTCTGGTGACTCAACTAGCTTGACCATCCTGTTGGTCATGGAACCTAGAATTTGATCAAAATTATTCATGAGTATTAGATAAGTGAAGAATTACTCACAAAAGGATTCCACTTGACTCCTAGAACATCCTGAAGCAATGAGATACACACAAACAATAAGAAAGCAATAAAACACACCAAAAAATAACCCAAATAGTAGAAAAAATGATGAAAAGAATAATGTATAAGAACACTTAGAGGAAAAGATAGGCATATCTACCTATGTACAAAGATCATGATACAATACTAGTAATAGAATTTGAGATACCTCCCATTGATAAGAATGATAAGGCTCTGTCCACTCAACCTAGCAAGCTCAAAGGCATTACTCTCCTTATAACCTATGATAACATAAGGCCCACTCTAAAGATTGTCAAATTTAGAGTGCTTTCCCAGTTTTACATGGTCCTTATCCCATATGAGGACTATATCACCTTGTTGGAATGTCTTTGAGGAAGATATCTTATCAAATGACTTATTTACTTGGTGCTAAATAGACCACATAATGTGCATATCAGTGTCCCTTGTCTCCTCTAGCTATCTCAACTCATTTAGCCTGATTTGCATGGCATTATCCTCAAAGGTCTCAATTTGGTATGCAAGTTATAATGTAGGAAGCTCAAGAGATATTAGATGTTTGGATTCTTTCTCATAAACAAGAAGATATGGAAAGTGTCTAATGGCCTTCTTAGGGGTCACTCTATCTATCAATAGGGTATTCCTTAATCTGGTATGCCACTCCCTCTGACTCTCCTCCATAGTTCTCTTGATAATCCTCAACAATTTTTTATTCATGGACTTAGCTAGTCCATTACCCTGTGGGTAATAGTTGGAGGATGCCTTAAGATAAATTATATGTGAAAGGGCCCATTCACATACCTTGTTATTATTGAAGGATAATGCATTGTCAATAATAATTGTAGAAGGCACATTGAATCTGGTCACCAGGCTGTTGTAGAATTCTAGAACATAAACTTCATTGGCTTCCTTGAGGGTGGTTACTTTGACCCACCTTATAAAGTAGTATTGGCAAAAATACACTTTAGGGCAATACCTTGGGTTTAGGGTATTTTTGTACCAAAGTGTCCTTCAAAAAAAGTTTGAAGGTTATAGACACTTATGTAGAGTTCATATAAGGATTGGAAAATGACATGTTTTAAAATTTTTAAGGGTATAAACACTTATGTAGAGTCCATATAAGGATTACCTAAGGACATTTTTGAGTAGTCTAAAGGAAGGCACACTTGCAAAGTCCATAAAAAGATGGTTTCTCAAGCAAAAGGACACCTACAGAGTCTGTAGAAAGGGCATGTTTGAGTAATCCTAAAAGTCAGTAGAAGGATGGTTTTAGAGATTCCATAGAAGTATGGTTTCAAAGGGAGAAAAGAGAAGGGTCCATGGGAATTTTTTTTGAAGGAATGATCCCAGTAGAGTGACAGTTGCACAATTGTCAGCTTCAAGGTCATGGAATAGCTATTGGCATTCAAAATAGTGGGTCCTAGGTAAATTGATGGTCCTTAATTAATCACTCAAAAATAGATCCAAGGGCTCACATTCTTAATCTACCAAAGCCTATTTGGAAGGTTCATCTCACCGTTGATTAGGTCATGATTTGCATCAATTTGTGATTGCCAATCAAAAGGTGCTAAAAGGATGATCATCTTGTTAAAATGAGTTTTCAAAGGATTATAACAAATATTGTGAAGGCATACATGTAGGATTGAGGTGATGCCTTTCCAAGGCCAAACATAATGAAAGTGACTCTTTTCCATGCCATTGCACACCTTAGCAAGCTAGTGGGAAGTTGTTAGGCATCAGGACAAATCTATAGCAAGTGGAATCTCATTTTCATAACTGATTAATGCCATTACCTAGCTCAAAAATATATATTTATACTAGTGAAACTATTGGGAAAGCATCTTTGAGAGAGTAAGCTAGTTGCATAACCACTATAGGTGACATGGATCAATCAAATGGCATGAATGGGCATCATTTATAAAGATGCTTGTAGCTGAAGATGGAGACTTCTAACATATTGATTCCCTCTCTTGGCACCAAAGGCTTCCTCTTGTCACTTTATTTCTACTATATATACAACCCTTGAGATAGTAAAAAAGAGACCACACAGAGTACGATGAAGCCCTGCTAGAATGATATCCTACCTTTCAACATTAGTACAAGTCTATTTTTTTGAAGTTTTAAGTAATTTATTGAGTGTGTAAGTGACGTATAGTGACAACAAGTGATGGTTTTTCATCCTTTTATCTTTTTTCCTTAATGCTTGAGTAAGGGTTCTCAATCTAAAAAGTCATATAGAGTACGTCTAAGTGTGTTGAATTTCTACATGTGTATAACTATTCTTGGAATATACAGGTTGTCTTTTAGTTCATTTACCTTGCATCATTTCATACATCTCACCTCTATACTAGAATATTTGTGTTATAAATCTTTAGAGCTTGGAAATAGTTTATTTATTTTGTTGTATCATGCATGAGGGTATGACATTCATGTGGAAGATAACCTTGGTACATCACCATTCTTAGAATAGGTTTTTTTTATGAATTTTCTAACTCTTTTCCCTTTAATCAAACTGGTTTAGATAGAGGTTGTTTTTCAAAGATACATTCGGGGAGTTATCCTTCTAAATCTAGAGGTTCATTTCCCCTATAGGTATACCCACATGCCTAGAAATGTCCCAACATTACCCAAATCTAGAAGAGGATTAAACACTCTCTTCTAGGGTGTGAGATTTGGAGACAATAGTTATAGCATGCCTGATGGGAGCAATTATTTACATGTCAAGGTGAATGTTGGTCTTGAAAAGCCTAGGGTAGTATAAATATCCTTAATCTAACATTTGGTGACTCCAAAAAGCAAGAATCTCTAGTTTTAGATCAAGTTTTCCACATTATACTTCATGGTCCTCACTAGGTCATCTAGGATATTTAACCAAGCCCCTTTATCTGAAGCTCTTCTTGAACAACAACACCTTGAACCATTCCCAACACTTAGAGATCCTTGAAAAGGAGGTTTTGGAGAAGAAGAAGAAGAAGTTGAGGAAGCTAAAGAGATAGGAAAGCAAGAGGAAAGAAGAGTAATGGATAGACAATAATCTTTCCCATCCTTCAACACCCAAAATCCAATTGATCTTCTTGCATGTGATCTTATTCCTCCCAATGCTACCAAGAATCTCCCTAGTTTCAATGGGGAGGGTCCTATTACCCCATCTAAGAATATTAAGAACATTTCAAATTTTTGTAACTTATATAATGTCACCCAAACCAACACAGCTATTTGATTTCTTGTTATGTCTCTAAAAGGTAAAGCACTTGATTGGTGTAGGACTTTAAAAGGTGATTGAATCATAAGTTAGGATGGCTTTGGAGAATTATTGGAGACTAGATTTGAGAATAAGAGTGACCATACTTCGTTGATCTATCAATTGAACATGATAAAGAGAGGTCCTAACAAATCCATGGGAGATTTTAATGAAATAACTCAAAGGACATGACACAAGTTTATACCTATCATGAGACCTCCTCCTAGATTTGTGTTTCTCACTATCTCAAGGCTATGGGTACTGATGTGGCAGTAATGTTATGATTAATGGGAGGATCTATTCTACTAGATGCATACGAGATATCTATTGAAGCTAAGAATAGCTTGATAGAGGCTAGAAAGCTACCTCTAAGAGTTTATGTGTCTTTGTTGTCTCATAGTTTGGTTGAAGCTCCAATCATAGCACAAGTTCTTAATACTAATGTCAAGTTGAGAGCCTTTTTCAAGAAGGTGGATAATGCTATGGATAAAGATGAAGAGATCTAGTCATTATGTGCTCAATTCAAGCAATCTCATATCTATGTGAATACTCCACCTAACCATCAATACTATCCTCAATAAGGCTACAGAGCTTCACCCCAATACAACTACCAAGGAAGAGGACAAGGTCAAAAAGGTTTTAATAGGCATCTAAATGCCTATAATCTTAATTCCACTCCTTCCATGAAGGTTGTTGTTATAGTGCATGCTAACCTAGTCCAAGGAGAAGATCATTTGGACCAATGGGGATAACCTTAAGGTCAATTTATGTATAATGATGGAGAAGCCAACCAATATTTGGTGACATAAGAAGAAACTATTCCTTATATGACATTAGAAGAAGTGAATCAAAGCCAAAGGGATATTCATGGAAAGAGTAGTAGCCAAAGTGTAGGTATGATGAACTTTCAAGTTAAAGATGATTATGTGTTGAATCAAAGCATATCAATTGTAGACAACACAAGATATAAGAAGAGATATTTATGAGAGGTTTTGGTAGTACATGTGACTCTAAATGATGCCTCTTCAAAGCCACAAAATGTGAATCCTAGTGCAATACCTACTATTTGTCATACTCCTCAATAAAGTCAAAATGCAAGTAGGGTTATCAAGCCTACAACACAGCAAGTTCAAACTCCCCCACTACCTTCAAGAATGCAAGAAAAGGTGAATACTTCCCCTCTATACATTGTTGATTCCTTGAGGAATGCCAAGACAAGCATATCTCTTTAGGAAGTCTTGCATATGCTTGGTCAAAATGAGCTCTTATAAAAGAAGCTTGTAAACATTCATGTAGCCCCTCAAACTTTAAAACACAATAATGTGGTCCTTACCAATTCTCAAATTCATGTCTTAGATCCCTCCACCAAATCTTAAAATCCTCCACCCTTCTACCTCACACTCATTGTGGAAAACAAATTGGTTCACAATTATATTGTAGATAGTGGAGCTAGTACCATTGTCATGCGTAAGGTGGTGGTTGATAAATTGGGATTGAAGTATGAATTGTGTCCCTGAAAAGTGATTCCTCATTTTTTAGAGAACATAGGACTATTTTAGTCTTGCATGGCCAAAATTGTCCCTCCCTTTTCCAAAAATTTGTTCTAAACATTCAATTTTGTCATTTTCTCAACTTTTTGGTAAAAGGATTAACAGGTTCAATGGGTTCAAGGTTTAATATCGGTGGCAAGCTTCAAATGGGTCAAGCACTTTGTCAAGGTTCAATGGGTTCAAGGTTCATTGGTTCAATGTGCCGAGTTCAAAGGTTTAAAGACTACCTCAGTTATGAAGAGAAACACGTGCAAAAGAAAGAAGTGGCAAAAGGTGCCATGTGTCCCTTTCAAAAAATCATCAGAAGCTGCCATGTGTCTACATCCGTACAAGTGCTAGAAATATGTAGACCATGCCATGTGTCCCAATGTGACTCAGTAGAATGCGATAAGTGTCAGTGTTCACTTCTCAAAGTTTCTTATAATCTGTAAGGCTTCTTTTGATAAAGCTTCTTTTAGAGTTCCACAGAGGGTGACAAGTGGAAATTGTGAAAGGCCCCAATGTATTCATTTAAGAGTGGTAAAATGTGCCACGTGTCCCTCCAAAGCTTTTTAGAAGCCTCCAAGTATCAATATCTGTAGTCTCTTCCCTTAACTTCACTATTTCGAGTAAAGACCATGGTGGTCCTGAGGATGAGTGACTAATTGAAGTAGAACGCACCATGTGTCTGCATCTGCATGACTAACAAATGTATTTGGACCATGCCACGTGTTCCTTGCAGAGATCATTGGAGGTTGACAAGTGTCATCATCCACAAGAGCCTGACTGAGCCATAAACATTTCTATAATGTTGCAAAGCCCTGAGAAGGGAAATGATGCCAAGTGTCAACTATAGAAGATGCCATGTGTCCTCACCCATTCCTATGGAAGACATCACATGGAACTTGTCCAAATAGAAAAAACTACCATGCGTCAAAGGAAAGGGGTGCTTGAAATACAAAATCACATATAGAGTGAAGGAAATGAAAATAATGATAGCCCACTAGAGAGAGAAAGCTTGAAGGCCACTTAGAAGACCCTGAAGGGAAAGTTTCCTTTGAGAAAGGTTTGAGCCTCAAAGAGGTAGCAGATGCTACCAGGTGTCACAATCTGAGGCATAGTCTCGAATGAAGCTACATAGAATGGAACCCACTGCGTGTCCCAACCCAATGTAGTAGAAGCTACCATGTGTCTGCATCTGCACCTTCCTCAGCCACTAACTAGTTTCAAAGCTTATTTTGATAAGCCTATTTTGAAGCTACAGATGCCACCACATATCCTCACCCATGTCACAGTAGAAAGTGACCATGGCAAGCGAGAAAGATATGAGGAAGTTGCTAAGAAGAATGATAGGCCTACAAACATCAAATTTGTCACAATAAAGTGTCTGTTGACTCTAGTAGACTCAAGGCACAAACTCAAATGCATTCAAAAGACTCTAAGGCCAAGATCAAGAGAAGGAAGAAACTGAGAGGGAAACTCAACAAGAGTTACTACTGGTAGGTGAAGCAGTTTGCTAGGTAGATATTTGGGAGCTGGTAATATTGAAGGCACTATCTGCTTGTCCCCTTGGAAAGGAAGATAGAGTAGATAGTTGTGTAGCTAAGTAGGTGAACGAATGAGTGATTCAGTGTAAGGGGGAGGCACTAAGAGAGGAATCGACATGCCACATTTAAGGTGGTTGCCCTACTCTAGCAGGGCCCTTCTTGAAAAAACCAAGAATGCATCCAAGGCATTAAGTGTGTCGAATGGGTCACTTCATTGGGAGAAAGTGCCAAGCCCCCCTCAAACCTATATATATTGTGATCTCTTGTGTTATTCTAGGGGGACCTCTTTGATTATCAGAAGTGAAAATCTGCCCAAATTGAAAGGCATTACTGAGACTTTGAGCTTAGATTGTAATTCATATTATTTTATCTGAATGAGAAAACAAGTTGCTTGCAAACTTTGTGATGTTATAGCTTGTGCTATCTTAGGAGATTTTTCATATGTCTATTTCCTAAGATCTTTCTTGTCCATTTAATTTCACAATCAGAACTAATGGAGGTGATCAGGAAGGTGTCCTGAAGGCCAATTGTGGGATGACATTGTGCCCCCATAAGTACCTTCAGTGTGTTTGCATTTTCCTTTCTTGTGTAAAGATCCTTGGAATGACTTGGTGCCCCCATTGTTCTTTATTTTTCTCTCTCAGGTTGCTGGTCACCCAACACCCCCATTACCTGTTACTTGCTACCTAAAATATTCCTATTACCTGTTGAAGAACACTTCTAAAAGAAGAGAAGTGCCTTCTGTCATTGCACCAAGATTTCTACTATTTAGGAAGGAATCTAGATCTTGGCTAAAATTCACTTCTGAAAGAAGAGAAGTACCTTCCCCATCACCCAAGATTTCTTCTTTATTTATCAACATCATCTCTGAAATAAGAGAGATGGATGGTTCATCCCACCCCTGTGTCTTACTTTCTGCATATATATATATATATATATATATATGTATGTATGTATGTGTATATATATATATATATATATGTGTATATGTATATATATGTATATATATATGTATATGTATATATATATATATATATATGTATATATATATAGATATTGTATATAACCTCCACATATTTAATAAGGAACCTCCCCTTGATGAGAGGAGAGATTTGTCCCCTTGTGATGTAGTAAACCTACACATCTGGATGACCTATCTCCTTATGCTATGGTGATAGGAACTATTTTGAATGCCAGTTAGCTGGCCGACAAAATATTCACCCAATAGTTTTTTGTGACTCCATTGGGGATGAACGTGCAGTCTGAATCCTCAAGTTTCAGATTGAAGCAGTCCCTACCCTTATCCATTACATAGTCTAGCGACTCCATTCCATGTCTTACCCATTATCCATTTATAGCCTTTCCATTTTCATCCATCTTCATTATATTATCTGGTCTGCAAAATCAGAGCTATTGGGAAAGAAAGCACAGTTTGAAGCCTCAAGCTTTAAGCTAAAGCAGGGCCAATTTCTTTTCCATTTTTGTCCTATACTTTTGAAACTCCACTCAGATGTGTTATCCTTATTTTTCATAATCCAATCATGGCAGTTCGAGGCCCTTGGGGTAACTCATTTGGCCCACTTAATCTAACTCCACCCCTGCATGAGCTACCACTTAGTTCAAGGAAGAATTTCCCCAAATTCTTTGGTGATGGAAGAGTCCACCCTGATGAACACATTATAGCCTTCACCATAGCTTGTGGTGTGATAGGGGTGGAATTAGAAGATGTGGCAGTCAAGCTTTTCATGGAGACACTACAAGGTGTTGCTATAGACTGGTTTTACCATCTGTAGACTAGATCAGTGACTCACTGGGACACTATCAAAGCCAAGTTTGAAGCAAGGTTCAAACCTACAAAAGATTCTCACGCTTTGCTAGCCCAACTTACATAGATGAAGAAGGAACCTCATGAGCCCATGAGGGATTTTATTGCCAAATTTGACAAATTGAGAAATAGGATTCCTACAGTTGCTCAACCCACACACGAGAACCTCAAATGCTTCTTCATAAACTCATAGCTACTTGAAGTGAGTTTTTTGCTAAGACGTGATGGCTGCATAGATCTTGAATCTGCTCAAGACTTAACCACTAAGATAGAAGATGACCTTATCTTGGCTGGAAAGATAAGAATGGATTCAAACAGAGGTGCATCTTCCTCATCTTCTGATAACTCACCTGCAGCCACCACTAATCCAATGGTGCAGAAGCTAGCAAATGAAGTCTTGGCCCTCAAAAGACAAATGGCATAAGGGATGTCATCCGCTCCTTCATATAGAGATGTACCAGGGAGGACATTCCCTAATCAATCACATCAAGGGAAACCCAATCGTCTTTCCTCCCCCACAAAGGAACCTTGCCATTAAAGCACCTCTAACCAACTCAGCAGTTGGGTATTTGGAAATAGAGCATGATTTCTCTTTGCAACCTAAGTTTAATCAAGAAAATAATGCTGGTCTCTTCAAGGAGGATCAATAAGAGTCAGTTGGTGACTCCCACATCGATTTCCTAGATTACCAGGATGAACCAAAAAGTAAAGGTGAAGCATCTAAGGGATCATATGCTATCGTCACCCAATCCTAGAATCAGTCGGCTCAACAAGCTGATAAAGGAGAAGTAGAGGAGTGACCTCAACCTACAATTTTGATTGCTAAGCATGGGGCCACTCTGCCTATCCAGCCAAAGGACCTAGTGATTGCTAAGAAAGTAAGTATCCCAAACATCTCTACACCTTCTACTTTAACTTCACAGATCAGTCCTCCCACCCCTCCCATAAACCAAAAGGAAGAACTCCCATCCCCTATGTCTAGTCTAATCTAGCCGTTTGACGTAATTGATCATGTCAAATGTGTCAAGACCCAAATGGTAGCCCCTGCAACCCAATTTTTTTTTGAGTCTTCAGGTAGGGATGAAATAGTAGAAGAATTGGTGGAGTGCAACATAAGTGCAAAAGAACCCTCCCTTCCAAATAAAGAAGAATCTGAGATATCTGAGGGGGATAATCAAGACATGTGCTGGGCTGAGCTATCAAAACAACAAATTATGGTACTAAACCATGCTTTCATCAAAATCAAGAAAAGGAACTCTTCACAGGGAGAGTAAGGAGCTATGATTTTTAGAAGGAAGACCACATCCTGCCGTGGGGCAAGAAGAAGAAAAGGCCAAGAGGAAGACACAGAAAAGTGGTTTCCTGGTGGAGAGTTCCATTCACCCATCACCAATTTTGGGGATAAAATGGTTTCCTACTAGTTTATCAGGATGGGATGCCATTATCATTGTCTCATAATGGGCAGAATCTAAAGCACTTCAAATCTTGAGGCATCAGATAATTTCATTTGTACATATGTATATTTGTATAGTCTGTTGTTATATTTTTCTCATTTTTGTTTTCATTTTTTGGAGCCTTTTTTTTTGGGTAGCATGACTCCATATCCCAATGGCACACTTCAAGGCACTAGATATTTTGGTTTCTACTCCCCTCAGCTATTTCAAGTTTTCATATGAAGGAAGTTCCCCAATAGGAGCCAACTGTTGTCCCTAAAAAGTGATTCCTCATTTTTCAGACAACATAGGACTATTTTGGTCCTACATGGCCAAAATTGTCCCTCCCTTTTCCAAAAATTTGTTCTAAACATTCAATTTTGTCATTTTCTCAACTTTTTGGTAAAAGTATTAGCAGGTTCAATGGGTTCAAGGTTCATCAATTCAATGCACTGGGTTCAAAGGTTCAAAGACTACATCAATTATGAAGAGAAACGCATGCAAAAGAAAGAAGTGGTAGAAGGTGCCATGTGTCCCTTTCAAAAAATCATCGGAAGCCACCACATGTCTACATCTGTGCAAGTGCTATAAATATGTAAACCATGCCACGTTTCCCTATGTGACTCAGTAGAATGTGACAAGTGTCGATGTTCACTTCTCAAAGTTTCTTATAAGGTGCAAGGCTTCTTTTGATAAAGCTTCTTTTAGAGTTTTGCAGAGGGTGACAAGTGGCAACTGTGGAAGGCCCCAATGTATTCATCTAAGAGTGGCCAAATGTGCCATGTGTCCCTCTAAAGCTTGTCGAAAGCCTCTAAGTGTCAATATCCATAGCCTCTTCCCTTAACTTCACTATTTTGAGCAAAGACCATGGTGGTCCTGGGGATGAGTGACTAACTAAAGTAGAACGTGCCACGTGTCTATATCCACGCGACTAACAAATGTATTCAGACCGTGCCATGTGTCCCTTATAGAGATCAGTGGAGGATGACAAGTGTCATCATCCATGAGAGCTCGATTGAGCCATAAACATTTCTATAACATTGTAAAGGCCTGAGAAGGCAAATACTACCAAGTGTTAACTATGAAAGATGCCATGTGTCCTCACTCGTTCTTGTAGAAGATGTTATGTGGCACTCATTCAAAGAGTGGAAACTACCACGTGTCAAAGGAAAGGGGTGATTGCAATACAAAAGCACATATAGAGTGATGGAAATGAAAAGGATGATAGCCCACTAGAGAGAGAAAGCCTGAAGGTCACTTAGAAGACCCCAAAGGGCAAGTTCCCTTTGAGAAAGGTTTGAGCCTCCAAGAGGTAGCGGATGCTACCAGGTGTCATAAGCTTAGACATAGTCTTGAATGAAGCTACATAGAGTGGAACCCACTATGTGTCTTGACCCAATGTAGCAAAAGCTGCCATGTGTCTGCATCTGCACCCTCCTTAGCCACCAACCAGTTTTAAAGCTTATTTTGATAAGCCTATTTCAAAGCTACGGATGCTGCCACATGTCCTCACCCACGTCATAGTGGAAAGTGACCATGGTAAGTGGGAAAGACAGGAGGAAGTTGCTAGGAAGAATGACAGGCCTGCAAACATCAAATTTGTTACAATGAAGTGTTTGTTGACTTCAGCAGACTCAAGGTACAGACCCGAATGCATTCAAAAGACTCTAAGGCCAAGATCAAGAGAAGGAAGAAATGGAGAGGGAAACTCAGTAGGAGTTATTTCTAGTAGGTGAAGTAGTTCATTGGGTAGATATTTGGGAGCTAGTAACATTGAAGGTGCCATCTGCTTATCCGCTTAGAAAAGAAGATAGAGTAGACAGTTGTGTGGCTAAGCAGGTGAACAAATGAGTGATTCAAGCTAAGGAGGAGGCACTAAGAGAGGAATCAACATGCCACATTTAAGGTGGCCACCCTGCTCTAGTAGGGCCCTTCTTGACAAAACCAAGAATGCACCCAAGGCATTAAGTGCACTGAATGGGTCACTTCATTGGGAGAAGGTGCCAAGCCCCCCTCGAGCCTCTATATATTGTGATCTCTTGTGTTATTCTAGGGGGATCTCTTTGATTATCAGAAGTGAAACTCTACCCAAATTGAAAGGCATTACTAAGACTTTGAGTTCAAATTGTAATTCATATTATTTTATCTGAATGAGAAAATAAGTTGCTTGCAGACTTTGTGTTGTTATAGCTTGTGCTATTTTAGGAGATTGTTAGTATGTCTATTTCTTAGGAGCTTTCTTTTCCATTTAATTTGACAAGTAGAACTAGTGGAGGTGATCAAGAAGGTGTCCTAAAGGCAAACTATGGGATGTTGTTGTGCCCCCATAAGTACCTTTAGTGTGTTTGCATTTTCCTTTCCTGTGTAGAGAGCCTTGGGACAACATGGTGCCCCCATTATTCTTCATTTTTTTCTCTCGGGTTGCTGGTCACCCAGCACCCCCATTACCTGGTACTTGCTACCTAAAAGATTATTGTTTCTTATTGAAGGACACTTATGAAAGAAGAGAAGTGCCTTCTATCATTGCACCAAGATTTCTATTATTTAGGAAGGAATCTAGCTCTTGGCTAAAAGTTGCTTCTGAAAGAAGAGAAGTACCTTCCCTATCACCCAGGATTTCTTCCTTGTTTATCAGCATCATCTCTGAAAGAAGAGAGATGGATGGTTCATCCCACCCTTGTGTCTTACTTTCTACATATATATTGTATATAACCTCTACATATTTAATAGGGAACCTCCCCTTGAAGAGAGGAGAGATTTGTCCCCTTGTGATGCAGTAAACCTGCCCATCTAGATGACCAATCTCCCTATGTTATGGTGATAGGAACTATTTTGAATGCCAGTTAGTTGGCTGACAAAATATTCACCCAACAAATTGCATAGTAAAGGTGTGTTGCATCTTGATGGGACTCCAACCAAGATAATAGGATTGGTTAGAGGTCTGAAAGTTCTCCTACATGATTTCTGAAGTTTCCCCATTTTACAATATGTTGTGGTGGTAGACCTTCTAGCCCATTTTGCTATCTACTTGTCAAGGGACTTCACGAATAAGATATGAGGGTACCTTTATGCTGATTGGTATTTAAAAACTTTAAAACAAGATATGGAACCAAGGTGACTATATATACTTAGCCCTTAGCAAGGTTTCATATTGAGCCATACATGGAGACAAACTCAAATCAAAATTGTCTGATTAGCAAAGAAGAAGGTGTTATGGATGGTGAAGTATCCTTCTTACTTGAAGGTATTTTCAATATTTTTCTTAATAAATATAACATTTAAATGCATGTACTTTATCCATATACTTTCATATAAGAAACTGATTTGGGAGTTTATTGTATACATGAAAAAGATGTTTCAGTCCCTTCACTCACTAATGAAGACCATGAACTTGATGGGATATGGGAAATGTTTTTTGATGGCTCAAAAAGTAAAGTAAGTGTAGGATTTGGCATTATGTTAGTTTTTCCATCAAATAATCAATAATAATACTCATGTAGATTCCACTTTAGCTTCACCTACAATATGGTAAAATATGAAGGCCTAATTCATGGCCTCCAATGGGCAAAGAAGAGATGGATCAATAATTTGAAATTTATGGGGATAGTGAATTGGTCATCCAGAAAGTGAGAAATCAATTTTCAGCCAAGAATCCCTTGATTAAATCCTAAAATTATAGGGTATGGGACCTACTTGAAAACTTTGATGCCTTCAACATACAACCCATACCAAGGGATTCAAATAAACATGTTAATAGATTGGCTACCATAGGAGCACAATTTTATGCATTTTTTGATGTAGAAAAAGAGAAATATCAATCTCATATCAAAGTCATTACGAGACCTTCTATTCCAAATAATTAAGTGCCATGATAGGTGTTTGAAAGTGATAAACACATTTCACACTTATTACAAAATAAGGCAGGATTCTCCTCAAAAAACCAAAAGAGACTGCATGATCAATATGAAGAACAAGTTATTTAGCTAAAGACAAACAAGATACGTAAGGGGTTCATTACCGTAGAGAGATTTTTCAATGAAGATGACCAAAATAAGAGAGAAAGAGTGAACATTTCAATAAAAGAGGATAACTATGAGAGAGTAATGATTTATAAGGACAAGCTCCTAAAAATTGGTAAGGTATGTTCTCCATCCGAGAGGTAGGCCTTTATTAAATTATGAAAATAATTCCATGACATATTTACTTGGGAATACAAAGATTTGAAAGGGTTTGATCCAAGTTTAGCTCATCACACCATTGAGTTAGAACCTAGAGCTAAACTAGTTAGGCAAAAATAAAGGCCTATCAATCCCAAGATAAATGATTCATGAAGAAAGAGTTATCCAAGTTTATTGAGTCTAGGATTATCTTTCCTATCAAACACTCAACTTATGTGGCTAATATTTTACCTATCTAAAAGAAGAATGGAGAGATCAGACTTTGTGTGGATTTTCAAGATCTTAATAAAAATATCTTTCAAGGATCATTATCCACTACCTTCCATGGAAATTTTTTTGCAAGTTGTTTCAAGTTCTCAACAATTTTCATTTCTTAATGGTTATTCAGGTTACAATCAAATAATAGTGAATGAAGAGGATCAGTTCAAGACAACCTTTAATACAAAAAGGGGGACCTTTTCCTATAGGAATATGAAATTTGGTTTATCCAATGCTGGAGCTACATTTTAAAGGGCAATGGACATGGATTTTAAGGTTTTGATCAATAAGTTTTTACTTGTGTACTTTAATGATATAATTATTTTTCCAAATGGTGCTACTGATCATATGGAACATCTAAGGTAGGTGTTTGATAAGTGTAAAGAGTATAAAATATCCCTTAATCCAAAAATATGCATCTTTGTTGTCTATGAAGGTAAGCTATTGGGCCATATTATTTCAAAATAAGGCTTGTCTATTGACCCCAAGAGGATTGAGCCTATTCTAGGCTTGTCTTTGCCTCAACACAAGAAAGGGATTCAAATCTTATTGGGTAAAATAAACTTTGTAATAAGGTTTATTCTAGGCTTTGTGACTATGGTAAAGCCTATCATAGCCATGCTCAAGAAGAACTAAGCTTTTGCTTGGATAAAAGAAGGTAACAGTAGTTTTCAGGCAATCAAGCAAGTAATTACAGAATCTCCTACTTTCTTGAACCCAAAATTTTCCAAAGATTTCATACTCTATACCCTTGCTAACCTTGATACAATCTCATCTATGCTTATGCAAAAGAATGATAAAGAGGTAGAGTAACCAATTCCATTCTTCAACCAAGGATTGGAAGATTATGAGGTCAAGTATACATTTGTTGAGAAGTAAGCTCTAATAGTGATAAGAGGATTGAATAAATTCAGTGACATGGTTTCAAATAATAAGATACATGTCATGGTTTCTCATCATAGCACCAAGGATTTTCTCCTAAGCAAAGACCTTAATGAAAAGAGATTTGGGTGGATTACAAAGGTGGTAGAGTATGATGTGGATATTAAGGTTAAAAACTTGGTAAGAGGAAAAGGGTTATGTGAGCATTTAGCTTCATATTTCCAAGAGCCAAAAGAGTAAGTCTTAACCAACCAGGTTCAACCCCAGCTAGTTGATCATGTATAAGTTCAAAGTTGGACACAAGACATCATTAGTTTTCTTCAAAATGGTGAGTGCCCCAATGGGTTGAACAAGTCTCAAAGGAGATATTTTATATTGAAGACCATTCCCTAATTCATTGTAGATGGTGTTCTCTTTAGAAAATACATGATGGTGTGTTATCAAGATGTGTTAATAGTGATCACTTTAATATGCTACTAGAAAAGTTTCACAATGGTACAGATGGAGATCATTTCTCTCCTAAGAAAATAACTTCAAAGATAATGAGGATTGGTTACTACTGGCCTAGTCTTTTTAAGGAATGTTACCACTAGGTTAAAAAGTTTCCTCAATGTGCCTTCTTTGTAGGCAAATAGAAGCTTGTATCCCTTAAATTAAATCTTATCCAAGTAGACTAGCATTTCATGAAATGAGGCCTTGATTTCATTAGTATGATCAAACCTCCATCAAGTGTTGGACATAAATGGATATTGATTGCTACTAACTACTTCACAAGGTGGGTAGAGGATGTTGATTTGAAGGAGGCAAATGAAAATGCAATCTTGGAGTTCTATGAGATCATTATAACAAGGTTTGGAGTTCCCCATGTTATCATTTTTGATAATGCACTTAATTTCATAAGTGTTAAAACTTTTGATTGGGAAAATAGGAATGGAGTTTACTTGAGTACCTTATCCAATTATTACCCTCAAGGTAATGGATTGGGTAAGTCTACTAACAAGAATCTCATCAAGATCATCAAGAGGACATTAGAGAAAAATCAAAGAGCATGGCACAAAAAGTTGAAGACATCCTTATGGGTAGATAGGATTAATCTTAAGAAATCAATTGGTAATTCTCCTTTTGTGTTTTTTAATGGGAGAGAGGCTAGGTTGTCCATATCTCAAGAACTCCATGCTATAGAACATTACACAATAGCTGGAACTACTTGAAAATGCTCCAATAGAATTCAAATTGATAGAACTATTGCAACTACAAGAAACAAGAGATAGTGCACACAAGACCATGGAACACCACCAAGTACTTATGAAGAAGTATTTTGATAAAAGATCAAGTGCAAGAGTGTTTAAATATGGGGACTTCATTCTAAAATGGGATGAGGATAGAGAAAAACTAGGTAGACATACAAATTTTGAAACTTTGTGGAGTGGCCCTTATAACATTAGTAAATGCAAGAAAAACAACTCCTTTTAGCTCACCAAGATGAATGGAGCATAATTACCTATCCATGTGAATGGGATACATCTAAAGTTTTGATTTTGGTCCTTTTGAGTCTATTGTAAATAGTATTTTAGGTGTGTTTCCTTTCGTTTGATGTTGTGTTCCCTACATGCTTTTTAGCACAAGTGTGTTTCCTTCCTTTTGTTTGGTGTGCGTCTCTACCTTTGTGCATGTCAATCAAACTAGCATGTGTTTTTTGAGCCAAGGGTCTATTCAAGTCATTTTTTGGGTACCTATATGAATGAGTCCATGCCCAATGGAAGGATTTAGGCAATTGGTCTTAGGCATAGTAGGCATGCCTCCCTTTGGAATCACCAAGAATGTTAGCCATTTTTTACTCCCAAGTTTTACATCTTTTATTTTGGCTAATTACAGGTATTCTATTTATTTATTTCTCTTGGTAAAAATGTCAAGTCTTTTTCCCTTCAAAATCCCTTTTCGGTCAACATTCCTAATGTGTTATTTGGCAAAGTTTTCTTTGGGTTTTTTTTTATATCCCAAGTCTCAAAGGAATTCTTTCAGATTTTTTGTTTGAAATAAAAATATTCAAAGAAATTCTTTCAAACTTTTTATTTTAGACAAAAAGTCTGAAAGAATTTCTCCTTTATAACTTTCTCAAAAAAATTCCCCCCTTTGCAACTTTTTTGAAAAGAATTGTTTCATAATTTTTATCTGAAATAATCTTTTCGAAGGGACATTTTCAACATTTTTGAAGGGTTTTTTCTCAAAAATTGGTCACTTGTAAAAAATATGAAGGACCATTTCTCAAGAAAAAGGACACTTATAATATTTTTGAAGGGTCTTTCTCAGAAATTGGTCCACGTTTAAAAGTCCAAAGGGTCTTTTTATTGTAAAAGTGTCCTTTAGAAAAAGTCTAAAGAGACATTTTCAAAATTATAAAGGGACACTTGGGAAAAGTCTGAATGGCCTTCTCAAAAGCTCTGAAGGGTCACCTTTAAGAAAAAGTGCCCTAAACCCAAGTTCCCAAAGGGTATTTCCATGCAAAAGTGTCCTTCAAAAAAAGTCTGAAGGGTATAAACACTTATGCAGAGTCTATATAAGGATTGTTGAAGGACATGTTTGAAAAGTTTGAAGGGTATAGACACTTATTTAGAGTCCATAGAAGGATTGCCAAAGGACATGTTTGAGATATCTGAAGGAAGAGACACCTGTAGAGTCCATAAAAATATTGCTTCTCAAGCAAAGGGACACCCATAGAGTCTATAGAAAGGGCATGTTTGAATAATCCAGAAATTATGTAGAAGGATGGTTTTGAAGAGTCTATAGAAAGGGCATGTTTGAGTAATCCAAAAATTATGTAGAAGGATTGTTTTGAAGAGTCCATAGAAGGATGGTTTTGAAGGGAGAAAATAGAAGGGTCAGTGGGAAAAAAATTCCAAAGGAATGGTCCCAGTAGAGTGATAGTTGCATGGCCATCAACTTCAAGGTCATGGAATAGCCATTGACATTCAAAATAGTGGGTCCTAGGTAGATCGATGGTCCTCACTTAATAACTCCAAAATATATCCAAGGGCTCACACTATTCATCCATCAAAGCCCATTTGTAAGGTTCATCTCACCATTGATTAGGTCATGACTCACATCATTTTGTGATGGCCAATCAAAAGGAGCTGAAAGGTTGAGGAGCTTGCTAGAATGAGTTTTCAAAGGATTTTGACAAATGCCATAAAGGCATACATGTAGGCTTCAGGTGACACCTTTCCAAGGCTAAACATAATGAAAACAACTCTTCTCAATGCCATTTCACACCTCAACAAGGCAATGGGAAGCTATTAGGCATCAAGACAAATCTATAGCAAGTGGACTCTCATTTTCATAATCAATTGATGACATTACCGAACTCAAAAATATTTATTTTTGCTAGTGTAACCATTGAGAAAGCATCTTTGAGAGAGAAAGATAGTTTCATAACCATGGGAGGTGCCATGGATCAATCAAATGGCCCAAATGAGCATCATTTAAAAAGAAAATTGTAGCTAAAGATGGAGATTTCTAACAGATTGATTCCCTCTCTTGGCAACAAAGGAATCCTCCTCTCTCTTGCTTTTTACTATATATACAACCCTCAAGCTAGTAAAAAGGAGACCACATAGAGTATGGTGAAGCCCTAATAGAATGATATCCTACCTTTAAGCATTAGTACAAGTCTATTTTCTTTGAAGTTCTAAGTAATTTCCTAAGTGTGTAAGTGATGTATAGTGACAAGTGATGGCTTTCATCCTTCTATCCTCTGTCATTCATGCCTAAGCAAGGGTTCTGGGTCTAATAGGTCATATAGAGTGATTCCAAGTGTGTTAAATTTATGCATGTGTATAACTATTATTGGAATGTATAGGTTGAATCTCTATTCAATTACCTTATGTCATTTTATACATCTCACCTTTATACTAAAATATTTGTGTTATAAATCTTTAGATCTTGGAAATAGTCTATGTGTTTTGTTGTATCATGCATTAGGGTATGGAATTCATGTGGAAGATAACCTTGGTGCATCACCATTATTATAATAGGTTTTATTTATGCATTTTCTAACTCTTTTCCCTTTAATAAAACTAGTTTAGACAGAGTTTGGTTTGCAAAGATACATTCAAGGACCTAGCCCTTTAAATCTAGAGGTTCATTGCCCCTATAGGTATACCCACATACCTTAAAATGTCCCAACATTACCCAAATATGGAAGAGGATTGAACACTCTCTTATAGGGTGTGATATTTGGAGATAATAGGTGTAGCATCCTTATGAAATCTAAGCCCCATTTCATGAAGGGTTGTTCTATTTGTACAGGTTTCAAGGGAAGGGTAGTTAATTTCTACTTGCCAATGAACATTTCGCATTTTGGGAATTTGTTTACCCAAGAGTGTGTATCTTTAAAAATTGTGGGCCAAAATTACCCAGTTCTAATGATTTTGGAGGATTTGGCCTTGGAAATAAAGTTCTCAATAGTTGAACCATCATGAAACTACTCAAGTAGGTTATCTATTTGGCATGATTCCACACACCTTAAAAGTATGCCTCCTATGTCTCTCTTGAAAATTACTCCATATATCAGGACATAGGGTATAAATTTCAACCTAAAGTGATTTTTCCTAGATATATATAGTCCCATAGGACATTGGCTTGATTCAAAAAATCTAATTATATCATGCGTCCAACTGAAATGTAGGTTGTTTGTTGTTGCCTATTGGCTGTCATGGACTACCAAAAATTGATCTTTATCTTGTTTTACTTATTTTTTAATTTGATCACATAAACCTCTACCCGTTACAAGATTTGTGACTCTAACCTAAATTTCATACTCCATGCATTTTATCACCCATCCATCTCTTTTTCATTGAGGTCTATGTTGAGTATAAACTCTTTAAGACTTGGGTGTACCACCATAAGTATGATCTTTATATTGGAGACCATGTGCCTAAACTTCTTCAAATCTCTCACTACTATAAGAAAATATTTCTCTAAAAATATATGCCTCTCCTCATACTCCTCTAAGTCTTGAATAAAGAAAGCAATAGGTTGTTTCAGACCTTGCTCATTCTATTGCATCAACATGATAGAGATAACATCCAATGTAGAGAAGGCATACAAGTATTATTCCATGTTAAAATAGGGATTAAGAAGTGTAGGGGCATGAGATATGGCCTCCTTGATGGACTCAAAACTCCTCTTTCCTTCTTTAATCCATGTAAACTCCTTGCATATTTTTCACATGTGAGTAAGAGGCTTGATGAGCTCTACAAATCCTAGGATAAACCTTATAAAATTAATCTTTCCTAAGAAACTCTACAGACCCTTCTTGTGCTTTGGTAAGGGTAAGGATAATATGGACTCAACTCTTTTAGGTTCTATGGAAAGAACATCCTTGGACACGACATGGCCTAATAAACTACCCTCATGAACACTGAATATGTATTTTTTAAGATTCAAAGACACACCAAATTTTCTACATCTTTCAAATACTAACCTTAATTGAGCAATGTGATCAGATAAGTCCTTTGATAAAAAAGTGATGTCATCTAGGTAGATGAGCACCATGTCATTGATCAAACCTTCAAATTCAACATCTATTACCCTCTGGAAGGTTGATCTAACATTGGATAATCTAAAGGGCATTTTCATGTATGCATAAGTGTCCTCCTTTATGGTGAAGGTAGTCTTATGCCTATCTTCCTCCTTAACCATAATTTTATTATAACTAGAGTATCCATCAAGCAATAATAATCTCTGAGATATTACCACCCTTTGAAGAATTTGATCCATTAAGGGTACTGGGTAATGGTATTTTAGGGGCACCTTATTGAGGTCCCTATAGTTAACACACAAGAATATTTCCCCATTCTTCTTCATTATTGGCACAATGTTTATCACCC
Source organism: Torreya grandis (assembly GCA_037957365.1). Taxonomy (NCBI): domain Eukaryota; kingdom Viridiplantae; phylum Streptophyta; class Pinopsida; order Cupressales; family Taxaceae; genus Torreya; species Torreya grandis. The sequence continues at coordinate 483,447 of JARHVA010003089.1, forward strand.
ATGAAGAATGTTTAATCATTAATATTATCTTTGATTCAATCAACATGAATAGGTCCCTTCTCATCAACTCCTCCACTTTTGGCTTGACAAGTCTTTACCTCTGACTAACTGGTTTTACATTGCTCTCTAGTTCAATGGTATGTTGCATAAGTTTGGGATCAAAATCCTTCAAATCCTTATATTCCCATGAAAATACATCAAATAATTCTTGCCATAAAGTAACAATTTTATCTCTCTTTTTTTTTGTTAATCTTTCCTAACTTCAACAATTTATCTTTGAAGATCTCTTTCTTTTTATAATGTTCCTCCTTGGCTGAGATACATGCCTTGCCTCTTCTCACTTGGTTATCTTCATTGAACATGATTTCCAATGTCACAAGTCCCTTAGGTAGCTTTTTATATCTCAGCTACACTATCTGATCATTATATTGGTGTTGTAATTTATTTTGGTTTTTTTGGTAGAATTCTACCTCCTACATCAGAAAACATATAATTTTTTCATCATTATCAAACACCTGCCAATGCACCTCATTATCAGATGCATCTAACCTACATATGACCTTGAATTTGACCTTGTCCTGACTTTGTTTTCCTTTGGCCTTTTCCATAACTTCATGCTAAGCTCCAATAGTTGCAATACTATTTGCATGTTGATTTGCCTCTCTTGGTATGGATTGTATATTGAATACCAAGAAGTCCTCTATGAGATCCCATACATGATGCTTGTAGGATTTTAAATTATGGTTCTTGAATGCACTTAAGCCTCTCACTTATTACACAACAAGATCACTATCACCCTTGACTTGAAGAAGTTTGACACCTCTTCTTCTTGCCTCTTTCAAACTATGTAAAAGAGCTTCATATTTAATTGTGTTTGAAGTACAACTAAATTTAAATATTTTAACTAAATAGTACTTTTGATCTAAGATGGAAACTAACATGACACTAGATCCACTACTATTCATTGACCTAGATCCACCAAAGAATAAAGTCCATAGACCATCTTCCTCTTGATTGTTGTTTGTTATGCAAGGTATAGTGGCCCCCTCCTCATGCATATAATACACCCCTAAATCTACTTCTTCAAAATTGCTAGAAGGATCAAATCCATGATTATCATCTTCCCATTAATCTAATTCCAGGTTTGAAATTACTTCAAGATGATCATGAGGCTCTTTTTCACTAACATTTTCATCCTCTTAAAGTATGGTACAATTGATATTTGCAAGGTTAGGCATATAGGGCTCTAGATGGAATCTAGAGATAGGCTCTAACCTAATAGCGACTTTCATCCCATATTTGGTCCTAAAAACCATGTATGACAAGTTAAAGGACAAATATCCCCCACTTTTTATATTAAACTACCTAGATAAGCATAGGGAAAAATATGGGGGTAGGTCTATAACCATTACATCTTGAGTGATGATGCAATTAGGGCAAGCTACCAATGTAACCTTAAGATCTTTCATTATACCTACTATTTTAGTGGGGGAACCATCCAACTAGAGAATACCATTTTAATTAGACACATATTTAATCTTAAGCTTATCTGATATTGTCAAGATCCTCCTTAGAGTACAATTGATTACCTTTGTATAAGCAACTAAACATAGAATTAAACCAGAAGTAATAAGTAACTAGAAATCAAAAACAACAAATAATAGATGATATGAGAAACAATACAATCTTGTATTACACTCTTCCAGAAGGAAATACAATGAAGAAATCTCACTCTTCCCACACCTCTTGGGTGTACAGTAATTCTCCCTCAAGAGTTCTCTCTCTCAATCAATTACAACCAACAATCAACTCAATACCAAGTTGTTGTTCCCTCCAATAGATTTTCTTGATCTTGCACACTTGCAGATCTAATTGATCTTGCTTACCTATATATCTTCCTGGTCTTGCACTCTTGCAAACCTTCTAGATCTTACACTTGAAGGATCTAATCCTTTAGTCCTTGATTACAATACAGCCCCATGGGTCTCTTAAATAGATCCCAAACCAAACAATAATTAGAAATGTAGACTCAAGGCTAAAATTAGTCTTTACATGTAAACTAATTATTCATCTAAAATTAGAATAGTTTTGGAACACATAGATGATCAATGCCAGTCCTTGCCTATCTAGAGATGATTGACATCAGTCGATGCCTGATCGATGTCGGTAGCTTTCGATCGATGCCTAACCAATGTTGGTAGGTTCTGACCGACGTCAGTTACTGTGTAACCTAGCAACCTCCACTTTTGCATATTCAGTAAAGTTTTTAGCTCCACAACTTAACAATCTCCCACTTGGAGATAAATAGTTGCACCTATACCTGTACTTGTACAGCAACATCCTCTAATTTGTTTCTAGCTTGTATCTCCATCTTCAAGCTCAATCTTGAAGACCAACAAAAGTTGAATGAAGATTCAAATTCTCCTTTATTCCCAACTTTTTTAGCATATCCACAAGGTTCTTATCCATATGGATCTTTTCCAGCTTCAACTGTCCATCCTCCAATGCCTGTCTATTGAAGTGGTACCTAAGCTATAAATATCTAGTTCTTGAATGAAACAGCTGAATCCTTTGCAAAATGAATTGCTCTTTGACTATCACTGTATAATCTACAACTCTCTTGCTCCTTTCCCAACTCTTCCATGAACCAAGTCATCCATATCATTTCCTTGCTAGCCTCTATGACTGCAACAACCTTCTACAACTTTGATATCCAACTAACCGCCAATTCACCAACAATGAACACATATCCTGTGGTGTTTCTCCTGCTATCTAAGTCACCTACCATATCTAAATCTACATACCCATGTAGAAAAGTGTTTGACCTTGCATAGCATAAATCCCTGCTACTAATCCCTCTCAGATACCTGAGAATCCACTGAACTGCTTTCCAGTGCTCCTTTCCTGGATTGGCCATAAACTTGCTGACAACTTCCACTACTTGGGTAATATCAAGTCTAGTACATACCATGTACCCAACCTCATCATGTGATTTAGGACACCATTTTGTTCTTAACTTGAATTATCCAGCCATAGGTGTGCTTACTGGTTTTGTATCCTACAAATTAAACCTCTCCACTACCTTATTCACATAATCCTCTTGAGACAAAATCAACCTATGATTTTTCTTATCTCTAGAAATACTCATGCCAAGGATTGCTGCTCCTAAATCCTTCATGGCAAATCTCTGAGCTAATTTTACCTTTAGCTCAGTAATTCCCTGCATGTATGAACCTGCAACAAGCATATCATCTACATATAGTAATAGGATAATGTAGCTACTATTATCCAACCTGGAAAAATAAACACAATGGTCACATTGACATTGACTAAAGCCATGTTTGTCATAAACCTATCAAACCTTAAACACCATTGTCTTGTAGCTTGCTGAATATCATATAACTTGGCCTTCTATCTCACCTTTCCATTCTCTCCTTTCTTTAACCTATAAATCCATTCATTTTTTAGTGTTTTATTTTTGACTGGCAACTCTATCAAATTCCATGTTTGGTTCTCTTCCAAGGAATCAATTTCCTCATTCATGCCATGCTCCCATTGTTTCTTAGATTCTACCTGCATTGCCTCTTCAAAACTTCCTAGTTCTTGACCATCAGTGAGCAACAAGTAGTATAAAGAAGAGGAATAACAAATTTGAGGCTTACTTACCCTTTTGGACCTCCTCATGGGCATTTGACACTCATTGACAGCTTGTTGTCTGCCCAAATTTCATTCTAATAGTGACCGATCTCAGTCATCTCTAGCTGACCTCGGTCTGCACCCGACTGATGTGGATTCCACTTGATCACCAACGTCAGTTTCCTGACCAACATTGATGTCCACCTACCAAACATCACTGACTTTAGTCTCCTCCACACTGATGTCGGTTCCTACCTGATTGACATTAGTCTCTACCTGACCAATGTCAGTGTTTGTGTTTTCCTGTGAGTGATGATTTTTACCCACGAGCTTATTTTGGATCATAACCTTGTCCAAATCAACATTTTCTTACTCATAATTATTCAGCCTCTTGACTTGATCACTGTCCATCACCTTCTCCTTGAAAACCAAGGCTTTCTAGTTCTTAACATTTGACTTAAGAACATGCATTCCCTTCTCACTCATGTTACCAAGCCTATAGAGCCACATCTTTGCATCTACATATGAAGTAGATAAAATAGAAGGAGAATCAGTAATACAAGTAGATAGATAAAGTGTACCTACTTTCTTACCTCTTGCTAATACAAGTGCACCCTTGGAAACTTTCCAAGATTCTGCTATGAGAGTTACTGTGTAACCCTCATCACCCTACTTTCTTGCAAAAATTAGACTCCTCTTCAAGATGGGAACATGCATAACATCCTTCAACACCCATATGTTTCCAGTCTATAATTTCAACTGCACTTTCCCTTTGCCAACAATTTGATAAGGATCACCATCCCCTAAATAAACTTTTCCAAAGTCTCCATAGACATAATCATTGAAAAAATCTCTATTTGGGGTTACATGGAAAGAGGCACTAGAGTCTAAAACCCAAGATTATACTTTATCCAAGGAAAATATAAGAGCATCTTGTATAACAATACCTGCATCAATTACTTCTTTATTTACTTCATGTTGATCTTCTACCAACCAACAATCTTTCTTTACATGCCTTTTCTTTCCACAATTCCAGCAGGTGATACTTCCATTTCTGGATTTAGATCTACTGCCTATCTTTGACCTTGATTTCCCTTGCTTACTCTTCTCTCTTTGCCATCCCCTGATTTCAGCACTTAAAGCATTCCCTGATGTTTTCCCTATGCTTTTCATGTGAATTTCTTCATTCAAGATTACACTAACAACATCATCAACTTTCAAGATATTTAAAGTAGACGTAGTATTACTAACTGCCATTACCAAGCTATTCCAACTTTCAGGTAAAGAGCATAAGATTAAGAGAGCCTTAATTTCATCATCAAAAACTATTTTGATTGAATTTAACTAATTTACTAATCCATGGAAATCACTAAGATGACTATATACTGATCCACCTTCCTGCATTTGCAAATTAAATAATTGCTTCATAAGAAATACCTTATTCAAAGCTGAGGGTTTTTCATATAAACTTTCCAAATATTCCATTAACTCTACCATTGTCTTTACCTGTGATAAGTTGGAAATCACAGACAATGCCAGGCTCAACCTTATAGATCTAAGAGCCTTTCGATCAAGAACATTCCATTCTTAATCTTTCATATCTGTGGGCTTCATTGAAAACCCACCCAACAGATAAGTACAGATCTTTCTGATATAGATAATCTTCTATCTATATACTTCATAATTGATAATTCTTGCCATTGAATTTCTCCATTCTTAGCTTACTTTCTTTTGCCATTGCTTTATTCCCACTAAAACAGAAAATCCATGTGAGTGAACCTGTAATCAACAAACACTAACACTGCTCTACCACTTGTTAGTGATCCTAGCTCTGATACCAACTGTTAGTGAACCAAGATCTGATACCAATTGTCAGGATCCTCTTTAGAGTACAATTGATTACTTTTATATAAGCAACTAAACACAGAATTAAACTAGAAGTAATAAGTAACCAGAAATCAGAAACAACAAAGAATAGATGATATGAGAAACAATACAATCTTGTATTACACTCTTCCAGAAGGAAATACAATGAATAAATCTCACTCTTTCCACACCTCTTAAGTGTACAGTAATTCTCCCTCAAGAGTTATCTCTCTCAATTAATTACAACCAACAATCAACTCAATACCAAGTTGTTGTTCCCTCTAGCAGATCTTCTTGATCTTACACACTTGTAGATCTAATTAATCTTGCTTACCTGTAGATCTTCCTAGTCTTGCACTCTTGCAAACCTTCTAGATCTTACACTTGAAGGATCTAATCCTTTAGTCCTTGATTACAATATAGCCTCATGGGTCTCTTAAATAGATCCCAAACCAAACAATAATTAGAAACACAGACTCAAGACTAAAATTAGTCTTTACATGCAAAATAATTGTTCATCTAAAATTAGAACAGTTCTAGAATGCACAGATGACCAATGCTGGTCTCCGTCTATCTGGAGATGACCAACGTCAGCCGATGCCTAACCGATGTCGGCAGCTTCCGGTCGACGCCTGACTGATGTCGATAGGTTCTGACCAATGTCAGTTATTGTGTAACCCAGCAACCTCCACTTTTGCATATTCAGTGAAGCTTTTAGCTCCACAACTTAACAGATATATCTTTAGGCATAGCTAAGTGATCTGGGTAACACTTTAGGTGATAATTCAGGTGACGGTTCTAGCCCAATTGGTAGTAAAACTTTTGAGAGCCATAACTTTTGAAACATAGCTTTGTTTGAATTTTCATTTGAATTGTTGGAAAGATAAGAATGAGGATAATTTAATGAGATGGAATGGAGATATTATCAATGGTTTTTTACCTCTAAAAACCCAATATAAGTGCCCATAATTTTAATTTTAATAGTGTTGTCTAAAAATAGTAAGTTTCCAAAAATAGTAATTTTTTGAATTTTGTGTTGTAAATCATGGAAGTCAAACCATTTCATCTCCCTTAATATTGATGACCTTCCACATCCTCCTCCTGCCTTCAAAGTATGTATAAAAATAGATGTATCCTAAGAGGGGGATCAAACATCTCTTCCCAGAGATAAGCATATGTTTTCTACAATTTTGTGAGCAATAAAACATCTCTTCCCAAAGATAGCATTATATGATTATGTTTTTTTGTGTTCTTAAATTATCTTTAAACAAAAACATATAAGTTTTGGATCAGTGGTATCATACATTTTGTCTTAAGAGTGTATGATCCTAAGGATGAGGTTAGACTACAAGAGGCTTAGGTGGAAAATAACATATCCAATAAACTATCCACCTGTTCACTCCAAATGACCTCAAATGGTGGACAACACTGAGACATTTGATCCCTTCAAGGAAATGGTGAATGAATCTCTCTAGTAATAATAAGCACAAATGATGCAATAATTTGCCCAAATTCTCTAATAAATCTTGATGGGAAAATTTGGCTCCTCATCTACAACTCCTAGCTCCTTATCCATAGAATGTCATTTCAGTGCTCCAACACCCTTCAAGGTTCAGGTGAATTTTGATATCCCTACATTTGAAGGAAAAATCAATGTTGATGTAATATAAAATTGGTTAGATAAATTTTTCTCCTATTTTTCTATCAATAAATTCACCAATGGAGAGAAGATCACTTTTACTCTTTTGAAAGCATCATTGCCCATCAAAAATTGGTGGGAAGTATACAAGAAGAGGTTTAGTATGGATTACATTGGCCTTGAGGTGGAACCTACATGGGATGATTTCATGGAAGTTTTAAAGGAAGAATACTACCCTATTAGAGCATATGATGATCTATATATACAGTGGAAACAACTTCACCAAGGTAAGGAATAGTCTATTCAAGATTATACTAACATTTTTCATTCTCTGTCTGTGAGATTGGGCATCCAGGAAAGTGAGAAACATAATGTTCTCAAATATCACGGTGGAATACAATGGTATATATGGGGGGAAATGGAACTCTTCAATTTAGAAACCCTCGATGAGGCGTATTAGTTCTCAATGAAGATTGAGCATAAGTATGAAAGAAAGAATACAAAGAGTCAACCTTTGAAATGGAAAAGTGATAAAAAAAGGTCAAACATGAGGCCAAAATTGGAAGCAAAAGGAGTTCTAAGATAAGAAGCCCCAGAAGGGGAAGATTGGGAAATGATGTGATTACCACAAAACTAAAACTCACTCCAAAGAAGAATGTCAGCCATCAAGTCCCTACTTTCTGAGTCACAGTCCTCGACATCTACTACTCTACCTCATACACACCCTGTAGTTGAAGAGGATGAAGAAGAGATTTTAGATGTTGAGATTGATACCATTATTGCTTCATCACATACCCATGAGGAAAGGCCAAATGACAAGGAAAGGTTATTTCACTCTAAGTTGTGGGTGAAAGTTAAGCCTCTACATTTTGTTCTTGATAGTGGGAGTCAAAAAAATTTAATCTCTGATAATGTTGTGAAAAGTCTAAATCTATCCATGAAACCTCACCCAAAGCCATACAGTATTGGATGGTTGAGCACAAGGAGAGACCTCCATGTCACCCACCAGTGTCTTATTTCATATGCAATAAAACCTTTCCAAGTTGAGGTCTTGTGTGATGTGGTCAATATGGATGTCTACAATATACTCCTTGGTCATCCATTCATGTATGAATGACATGGCATCTATGAATCAAGAACCCAAAGGATCACCCTCACTCTTGGAATATGGTAATATAGGGTACCAAAGGTACCACTCCTACATCTATCTCCTTGATTAGTACCAAGCAATGTAAGAGATTAGTGTAGAAGACAAAACAATTTGTTCTCATGGTGGTCAAACCACAGAGATACAAGAAGGTTATTGTTTCAACCCTGACTACATAATCAACACAATAACAAAAGTAGATGGGTCAAATAATGTGAGAATATGGTGACTTATTCAATTCACCCATGGGAGTTCCACTTCACTGTCAGGTAAAACATTCTATTGATTTGGTTCTAAGATCACCTTTTCCTAATATCCCTATGTATCATAGATCAGTCCTAGAGAATGATGAGATAAAAAGACATATTCAAGAATTGATCCAAACGGGTCACATCATTCCAAGATCTTCACCCTATGGGATCCCAATTATCCTGGTGCTAAATAAAGATAGAAAATGGAGGATTTACATTAACTATAGAACCCTAAACAAAATAACTATGAAGAATCACTACCCCCTCCCTAGGATTGATGACCTACTAGACCAACTCTATGGTGAAAAGTTTTTGACCAAAATTGATCTCAAATTTGGATATCACCAAATTCCTATCGACCCCACTGACATCTAGAAGACTGCATTCAAATCCAAGGAGGGGCTCTTTCAATGGTTGGTTATGCCTTTTGGCTTGACTAACACACCTATAATCTTCATGAGGATGACGGATGACATCATGTGACCCTTCATCAACTCATTCATGGTTTTCTACCTAGATGACATACTTATCTATAGTAGAACATGATAAGAACATCTATAAAATGTCTTTAAGGTGCTTTAAACTCTTCAAAAGCATAAGTTGTATGCAAATCTTGATAAGTGCACATTTGGGATGAAAACAATTCAGTACCTAGGGTATGTTGTGGATGAGGAAGGGATCCATGTTGACCCAAATAAGATTTAGGTTATTCAAGAATGGCCTACACTAAGGACCCTCACAGAACTTCATAGTTTCTTAGGTCTTGCAAATTTTTATCACAGGTTTATTCTTGGATTCTCACATGTTGCTTGGACACTAAACCAAGTGACTAAAGGAAGAGCTAAAGATACATTTTAGTGTGGACAAATACAGCAAATAACATTTGAGAATTTGAAAAATAAACTCTATTCAGCTCCTATTCTTGCCTTTTTAGACTTGCATCAACCTTTTGAGTTGATGATAGATGCATATGAATATACCATGAGAGATATCATTATGAAACGCCATCTTGTTACATATCATAGTGAAACTTTCAATGATACAGTCAGGAAATACTCAACATATGATAAGGAGCTCTATGCCATTGTGCAAGCCTATAAACAATGGAAACACTACATCTTGGGGAAAGAGACGGTCATCCACACTGATAAAAAACTATTGGAATTCATCTATATATAGATAAAACTACAAAATGAGAGGCACCAAAAGTGGGACATATATATACATCAATTATATCTGATAATCAAACATAAAAAGGGAAGACCAGATACTATTGCATATTGTCTAAGCCATCCACCAATTGCTGCACTCATAATAGTTCTTGATTTATGCAGACACGAGACTACCACCTAGGGTGCTTTGTATGCAGTAGATCTTGCCTTTGGTAATATATATCAAGAACTTTGAAAAGGTAAACATGTTTCTTATTTTTATTTGTAAGATAATATCCTCTATCACATGGGGCACATCTATGTTCCAGCTGTAGAATAACAAAAGATGATATGGGAAGCACATTTTAGTAGGACAGTTGGGCACTTTGGTGTAGACAAGACATTGTCAGTTCTTCAAAAGAACTTCTACTAGCCCCATATGTGTAAGGATGTGGAATGGTATCTCAAATCTTGCACCCCATATGTAATAGCCAAACCAACAAATAAGAAGCAAGGATTGTACAAACAATTCCTAGAACCAACTAGGCCTTGGGAATCTATCTCAATGGATTTTCTCTTAGATTTGCCCACTTCAAAACATGGCAAGGACTGTATTCTTTTTGTAGTTGATCATTTTTCAAAAATGTCTATCATGATTGCTTGTATGAAAACTGTGTATTGAGGAAACTGCTCAACTATATTTTAGTCATATATGGCTCCATTTTAGTCTCCCCAAGTCCATTATTTTAGATAGAGATGGCAGGTTCCTTAGTATCTTTTGGTCCACTCTATGGAAATGATGGATACCAAGCTGATGAATTCCATAGCCTTCTATCATAAATTGATGGTCAGACAAAATTGGTAAACCACTTGATTGTCCATATGATTTAAATGTATCACTCCAAACATCCTCTCACATGGGATGAGGGGATTTTTTTCATACAACATGGATACAATCAGGCCCTACATAGCTCCACCAAGCATAGTCCATTCCAAGTATGCTTCAGGTTCCAACCCATGTCACCAATTGATGTAGCCATTCCATTCTCCGCCATGGAATACACACCTCATGGGAGATATGAGGTAGAAAAAGTAACAAAATTCATTGAACAAATAAAGCACATTTAGCAGTAGGTTCATGACATCTTGGAAAAGATGAATCAGAAGTATAAACAATGCCATGACAAACATAGGGTTACACACCATTTTGTTATAGGTGACAAGGTTTGGTTGTGCATTCAAAAAAAACAACTCATAGGCCCACACAAAAAAATTTGGCCTCTATGATATGATCCCTACACCATCATCAGACAAGTTGGAGAAAATTATTTTGAGTTGAACCTATCATCCTACCTTGGTCTGCATCTAATATTCAACATAGAGATCCTCGAACCATATCATCCACCTATGTTGGACACTTTAGTCATATAAAAACAACTAGACATTCTTGAGCTTGATCCACAGATTTTTGATCTAGTAGAGTAATATTATATTGTGGACACCTAGATGAAGACAAAAAGAGGGTGCTCTATTCCACTTTATCAGGTGGTTAAAAGGGGCAAGCTTAGCCACTAAGGTGAGTGGCTTATAGAGAATCAAATCTAGACACAACTACCACATTTGATGACTAATTTTGATTCAATGGGGACCATTACTTATTAATGAGGGAGGAATGATCTGGACAACACTTCAAGTGATAATTTGGGTGATGGTTCTACCCCAATTGGTGGTAGAACTTTTGGGAGCCATAACTTTTGAATCATAGCTCTGTTTGACTCCCTGTTTGAACCATTGGAAAGCTAATAACAAGGAGAAAGTGATGAGATTGTATGGAGATATTATTTATGGCTTTTGACCCCTAAAAATCCAATGAAAGTGAATGTAATTTCAATTTTAATATTCCTATCTAAAAATAGTAAGTTTCTGAAAATAGTAATTTCTCAAATTTCATGTTGTTTTAAATCATGGAAGTCAAACTTTTTCATCTCCCTTGATATTGGTGACCTTTCACATCCTCCTCTTGCCTTAAAAGTATGTATAAAAATATATGTATCCCAAGAAGGGGATCAAACATCTCTTCCCAGAGATAAGCATATATTTTCTACAATTTTGTGAGCAATAAAACATCTCTTCCCAAAGATAGCATTATATGATTATGTTTTTTTGTGTTCTTGAATTATCTTTCAACCAAAACCTTTAAGTTTTAGATCACTGAGGTTGAATAACTTGAATCTATCATACAATTATGCACTCAGTAATCTCCTATGATGATTGATAAATATAATGGATGGGATTTGACAACCTTAGTGGAATGATCAATATTATGAACCTGACTTTGATCAGGAACTTGACTAGGGACTTGACTAGGAACTTGACTAGGTTGACTATTATTTGTAAAAATAGTGTTCACCTTGTCAACTATTTCATTTGCATGAGAAGTCTTAGATATCTCTTAATGAAGAATCTCTTTCTATCCTAGAAAAGACAGAGTATTAGACATAGACATAGTGATATTAGCCTTATTCATATGATCCATAATATTGAAAGGAAGACTAGTACATTTTAATTTCACCTTAGAATTAGAAGTATTACTTGGAACTTGAGTGACATGAGGAATAAAATGTGACTTATGTTATTATCCATGATGTTTTGTCTATTGAGTTACATTATATTTTGTAGATATATTTGAAGTGGTAGGCTACTGACTAGCTTGTGGAGATGTTGAAGAAGCCTTAGGATGCTCCAAATGGTCATCCAACATCCTCCTCCTAAACTTGGTATAGGTTGTAATTGATTCATCAAGCCTTTATGTATTCTATCCCATGTTCACTACTACATGGTCAAACATATGTTCCCCTTATTGAAATTTTATGCACATGGTGTTAGCTGGTACCTTTCCCATGTCCCCTTGCTATTGAATTGGAGATTCTAATGTTGTCATGGTAGGCATATTACCTTGATTCATTGAATGGCCTTATGCTAGAGGATACATGATGTCATGGATTTAAAATGAAATAGCATGCTACCAACTAGGATCCTAATACATTTACCCACTTGTAACCATTACCATCTCATTGGGCTGACCTCCTGATTTCCATTGACCCTCTTGTGTAAGGTTATTTTGTGTGGGGACCAAGGCTCTTGAGCTACTTGAATTTATGGGGTTGTAACTATTATAAGATTTACCTTGATTAATCTAGCCTTGGGATTTTTATTTTGATGAATAAGGGGGTCTATTATAGGATTGAGAAAGGTATTACTTTTGGAAGGGACCTTGGTATGAGTATGGCCTATATGAAGCTTGTTGTTGTCTCTCTAGAGCCACTAGCTCATTATTTTATGCCTTCAACAAACATTCAATCCTTACAAATTTATCCACTTGGCCATCATCAGGTTGGGTTTGATTATTTGGAGTAGGAAATAGAGCAATAGTAGGTAGGTTTGGTTGAATCTTAGGAAAAAGTGGCATGAGAGGTCTTGACATGAGTTTCCTTGCTTGTATCAAATATTTTTACACTCTTATAACTATCTCGTAAGCTCCAAGTAGAGTTTTCCCACCCATAGATTAGATCATGAATGCAACATCTAAATTTAAATATCTCAAATAGTAAAGGAAAGTGTAATTGGGCATGGACTTAATGATTATAGGGATCCTATCCCAAGTCTTTTGGAATCTATAGTTGAAATCAACCATAGATTCTTGGTATGCCCTCATGATTGAGGTAAGTTATTCAACAAGTGATACATGGTTACTTTTATCCTTAGAATGTTTACATAAGCACTCACTAAACTCATCCCAGGTATTGATTGAGGTAGGAGCTAGACCCCTATACCATTGTAGGGATTTTCCTTTTAAGGACGTGGCTAATAGTCTCATGGCTACATTATCTTACGTAATGTAATGTATTACACAAAGGTTTGTAATGTTATCAATGTGTTCCATGGGGGTGTTGGAGTTTTCTCATGTAAAGTATGGTAGACTCTTCAAAGAGGAAATAGGGATGTCATCATATCACTAAAGGTTAAGGGGGCTGCCACCATTGAAGGTTATAAAAGCTTGCACTCTTACCATTTTCACAGTGGGGTTTATGTTGTTTAAAATAATAGGATAATCAGGAGTTGAATACTTATTTTAGGGATATGGACCTGTTATATTAAATATTTATCTTTTATATGAAAAGAGAAGTGACTTAATGAATTCAAAAGAGATACCTTCACTAGCTAACCTTCTAGTGACCTTTAGCATGAGAGGTGATGTTTGGATGATACTATGAACTCTGCAACTTGGAGAATATTTGAGCTTATGATGATGATGGATGTCCCCCTCTACTAAAAATAATTCTTCTTAACCACTCTCTTTGGCCATGCCAAAGATAATGAGTCCCACCAAGCATGCCAAAAATTGTTGGAGAATGTAAATTGTACCCTAGCTAAAAGTAGAAGTGTTTAGGTTTTGCTCTCAAACCTAGTCCAACATGGAAATGACCCTAGGTTGTGGGTTACCTAATTTTGGGTCAAACCTCTAGGATTTGTAATGAGGCTAGATCCTCATATGCATCACTTACCTCTTTTATGCTAAAACTTATAGATTGTTGGGGTGAAAAAGGGGGAGAAAATACATGAATGTAAATCTATTATAAATGTAGTGATGCACCAAATATTTAATGATCCACTTTCATCTTGGATGCTCTTATGACTATTAATGAATCGAATGGGAACAAATATTGTTTATATTCTATGACAGAGTCCCAAGCATGAGCATTTTATATGGAGGTTGAAAAGAGATGTACAAATTGAAGGATTAAAATAAATAGGTCTATGTAAGACACTATGGACTTATGTCACTACAAGAGAAACCTCACTAGTTAACACTTTACATAACCTACAACAAACTAACAGTCTTAAATCAAGGTATGCAAAGGACCTATAGATGATGAATAGATAACATACATTTTATAAGTAAAACTTCAATAAAATACACTTAGCCTTAAACATTAATTGAAACTTATATTATATTTCTTCAAAAGAGTTTTACAAAGAGATTTTGGTAGAGCTTTGCTATCTCAAGCTGATGGGATCCCAATCAAGAGTTCAAATCTAGTATTTATAGGAATTAAGAAGAAATGAGAAAGAAATTAGATCTGAATGAGTCATTAGTGAGCCCAATTCTACTTAGAATAGTCATCGACGTGATCCTTCTTGATCTTTCCCCTACATTAACATTATTGTATCTTTCTTTGGCATGATGGAGAATGTGAAGATAAAGACCAACTAAAGGAAGCAATCCTCACCACCATAATAATCCTTATCAAGCTCCTTCACACTAATATCCTTCACCATCTTCTTTAATCATGCTTGTTGTCCTTCATGCTACTAGGCAATCACTTGGTATCACTCATTAATGTTCTTCCCAACATTCATTGCACATCCATCATTCTGTCATTTATTCTAGATATGGATCTATTATGGATGAAAACTAATCACCCTATTGGTTTTCATATATCCATGATTGTAAATGAATATATATAGGCTAGGGCCTCCTGAGTCTCAATAACATGTAGAACCTACAACTAAAAGCTCTTCAAAAATCTCAATAGGGATTTAATGGTGTTAGATGGATTTATAAGGCCTACTCTCGAGAACTTAGATCACATTTGATCTTGAAATTATGTCCTCTACCTGATCAAGGTGTAAAAATCCTTGATCTAATTTGTCTACCTATATGGCATCCTATTGAAACCTTTATCATGGTTCATCCTTAGCTCATTTGTTTTCAACCATCTGACTCAGCCTCTTGATTCCTTGACCCCATCTCGCATCATTGATCTCCCTTAGTGTGATCGAGCATGAGTCATAGATCTCCCACCATTATAACATGCTTTTGACACTTATCATTCATGCACTTGTTTTTAAGATGCACTAACCTCTTTAGCCTATCTCTCATCATGTGTCTTTAGATTTGATTTGAGCTCCTGAGATCTTACCACTTGGAAGCTCTTCATTTATTCTATGGCTTTATAGTTAGTCAGTTTGCTTTCATGCTTGCATCATGTGGTGTCCTTGTGTTTAATCTAATCTCTTTGATTTTTCCAATCTTACTCACACTGTTGATCTCCTTAGAGTGATCAAATGTGTGCCATTGGATCTAGGACCCACTAACATGAAATTGATATATTAGATTTAGATGTATGATGGAGCGCCAATCATTGATCTTGTCAAGACCCCACTTTTGACTCTATTGGCTACCCATATGTTATTAGATCTACTTGCCACCATCCAATCTCACATACACCATTAGATCCATTTCAACTTAAAACATGTTTAGGATTTTCAAATCCAAATGGTTACTTGTCAAGGCTCAAACTTGACGTCCACACAACCATCATGGGATATTTGAATCCCAATAGATATTTGTTGAAGTTTGATTTTTGCACTCACATAAACATCATACTTGATGGATTAAATTTGAAGGCTTGGACCAAACAATTTCCCTATGACAATAGTTCTATCAAGATTTTCCTGTATCGAGCATTTTTATCGAGAGAATGATGTCTTCATGCTTTTTATTTTAGACAATTTGTTTAAAATAATTTGGCCAAAATAATTCACCTTTATTGGGAATTTTTTTGTAGGAATTTTACCTAAAACATTTTTGCCACAACAATTCCCCTAGAAAATTTTCCCAAAATATTTATGCCCTCGGGCTTTTGTTGTAGACAATTTGTCTAACACTTCATATTTGCTCACCCAAAATGAATGTCCAAAATAATTTCTTTGGGATTTTATACATGATATGGGATTTGTATGAGGAACTTACTACCTTCTTTGTAAGGACCCAATGAAATTCTAAGGCCTTACATAAAATTTTCCATGACTCTAAACTACTCAAACATTATGCAAACTCACTTGGATCCCTCTCTTTGTTCTTGGACCTAGCCCTTGAAAACCAAATAGATCATGTTTTAAGCTTTATTAAAGTGTTTCAAAAGCTTCAAAAACACTATGTGATCTTCCTCTTGAGAAGTATGTATGCTCCTACTATTGGATCATTCTTCAAATCCTATAGACAATAAAAATGGGCCAAGACACAATATTTACAAAGGAAAGATATAGCATGAAGTACACCCATTTCACATAATCCTTCACTCAAGGGATATCAAGATAAGACTGGAATATGAATATATAAGACCCAACTATACATGTCTTTAATGTGACTGATAAGCAAAAAATTAAAATAGGTATTAACCCCTTTAAGCTATAGGTTTGGTCAATTTTTAGTTCAATAAATTGATCACCAGAATGATCACTTAGAGCCTCTATCTATAAATCCCCAAATATCACACCCCCTGATAGAGAGTTCATCTCTCTTTACATATACATCCAAGGTACCCTTATAGATAGACTCAAGTACAATAGAGTATGCTTGCCCATGTCATATATAGCCCTACTTATGTAGATAAATGAACTACACCCAACTACTAGTTGAGAGTATAAAAGGGGGCACACTACCTCCTTCACTCCTAGTCAAGAGCCCTAGATAACACATGACTCTCTAGGCTAGCTCTAACTCTGAGTTAGCCCACATGCTAGGGATTTACCCTTAGTTAACCCCACTACCCATAGACTAGCCCTTCCCTAGCTTAAGGACTAGGGGGCACACCCATAGATTGATCAAGACACTTACTAAAGTGATGGAAAGGAGGAGGCACACCCCTTCCCTTAGATCTATTCACTTAGATCGATGATAGTCTAGGGAAAAATCCCTCCATATAGCTCTTGGGCACTCCTATCTAGAGGTGGATAAGGAAACTCCCCCCTCCAATATATAAAATAGAGCCCCCCCTCTTTTTCAAATAAATGGATGGATGCACTCCTACCCACATCTCTACTCATCCTGGTGGGCACCTACCTACTACCTATTCTATTTATCGATCAGTCCCCTGAAGCCAAGTGGTAGCTTAGGCCCCATGTCCCTTTTAACCATAACATGAAATAAAATTGGTCTACTTTAACACCAAATCAATTTAGAACTAATTAAAAGCTTTGAATCCTTTCTTTCCTCCACCCTAGAACAATAATCAATTTAAGAACCAAACAATAACTTTGTCTCCTTTATGAGATCCCCACACGCTACATGCCCCTATAGTGAATACCCTTAAAGAAATTAAAGTAATGTGTAGAGGGAGTCACCCCCCATCCCCCCATAATTATGAATATGAATAGAAATGATCTAAATCAAAACAATATTATGTGCCCTCTAGCCTTTCCATGAATAGTTTTTATCATGATCTAGAAATTGGTAAGAGGTGTCACCTAGATATTATTACCAAACATGATGAATGCATGGTCCCATCTAAGACTAGAAGGATTTCGTATTAGATCCAAAGCTCTTATTTTTTGGCATTGATAAGAGTAACCTACCCCTCATATTATCACATGACTTGTGCACTTGGTGGTTTCACTTTGTTCACTTCATCCCATTGTGATTTTTGATTATAGGTGATCTTGATCTATCTATAGATTTTGAATTGCCTTCCACTTCCCATTTTTCCTAGTTTATTTAGGGATATGTCATTCACCCATATTGATTTGTCAATCGGTAGAGAAAGTTGGTTTAGGCCACCTGATTCATTTATCATGTTGAGGATGAGTAAATTTTAGGACTCCAACTAATTCTTTCCTTTAAAGCTTTCACTCCCAACCATGCTAATATGATTCATTCATCATGCCTAAGGATGCATAAAGATTAGGAATCTAGTTGATTCATTCCTCTAAATCTCTCACTCCCATTCATGTTGATCTAATTCATTCATTGATTAGCAACCTAATCAACAAATTTATAGCACTTACCTCTATAGTCGTAGTTGTCCTAAACCTAATATTTAGCTATTTAAGGTAGACTCTATTCATGGCCCACTTCAACTCAAAACACAAAGTATGTTACATATATTAGGAGCACAGATTATGTGGCCTCTTGATAGAATAGCTATAGTGGGGTTGGCCACCCCACCAACCCATGGGATTGGGCTAGTTTGGATTAGTGTGCTTGGCCACCCTACCCATTCCAACCTACCCCAAATATAGTGGGATTAAATACCCTACCTACCCAAGTTCCTTTATGGTTGTCCCACCTGCCAAATGGGGTTCGGCTAGTTGGGGTTAGTAGGCTTGGCCAGCCCACCCACCCAAGATTGTCTAAGGGTGGACCTATTTTCCATCTTGGGTTCCCTACCTAGATTACTTGGGTTCATATAACATATAAGGGCGAAGGGACCTTAGGGCATATCTTGAAGGCCCTTCCACTAAGAGAGTGATCTAAGCAAGTGGACTGGAGTAATTGACCCCTCTTCCTTATGGGGGTGATATCGAAGGCCCTATATGAGGCATTCAAATGACCTAAGGGAGTGATAGACCTACACCCTAATTTTTATATTGAGCCTAGTCTAGATAGATTACAAAAGCAATGGTTCTTCCCCTTAAAAATGAAATAAATTAAACCCCCCTAAAAAATAATGGTTCTAATTATAGATTATATCATGCATCTGGGGAGTACCACCTATATCTATAGGACCCCTTGATTGATAGCATAAATACTCTATATATAGATAGGAGGTTGGACCCTATCTAATATATAGGTGTCAACCTCCCTAGATAGAACTATAGGGTTCCCCAAATAGATATAATATTCTATTTCTCCTTGATCTATCACCCCATATATAGATAGGGGCCTATCAATCCATATATGATGTGGTTCCATCTATAGACATCACCATCCCCATAGATATATAGGGTTAAGCTAACCTACATAACTAACTATATTAGATATAGAGGGACACTTATCAATTTATAGAGGCTAGTATCTATCTATAGCCCGATTGCCTTCTCCCTCAGATAATGGCATTGCACTCAGGTGTTAATGGAAAGAAGAGGGTTATACATATAAACTTAGATCTTTGATATCTATTAGATATATTAAAACATATGTCTATATTATGTATATATTCTTGACTCACTCATTCTCTCCCCCCATATAGAGATAGGAGGCCCTCGATTTCCTCTACACTTTTCTTGACCCTTCACTTTACTCATTGCCAAAAAGACTACTACACTTATCCACTTATTCTCTCCCAATGATAGGAAGGAAACTCCCCTCTCTATTATATATACATGGTATATGCCTATAGAGAGGGGTGACCGAGTGCCCCATATAGTTAGATGGCACCATCCCCCTTTATATATATGGGATAGATATATTATTCACTATGATATATATATATATATATATATATATATATATATATCATAGTGAATAATATATCTATCTATCCCATATATATAGAGGGGGATGGCACCATCTAAATATATGGGGCACTCGGTCACCCCTCTCTATAGGCATATAGTTGTCTGACTACTAGAGATCCTATAACTTTAAACTCTATATAGTCATATATATGATCCCAAATTTGAGTTTTCCCCCCTGTATATACATATGGCACTTTAGATTGCCTATATATCTACATGGGAGATAGGGGAGTCCCCATATAGATATAGGGGCCCCATCTAGATATATAGGGGTCGAGGATCCTATATATTCTCGAGAGGGTGGTTGTGACTATATATAGTTGACACTCCCCCACCCATATCTATATGGGGAGGTGTAGGGCCCTTATTTATATTCACTCTACTATTGGTGTGCTAATGCCAATGAAACTCTATATTTATCTCTATCTTTATAGATTGATAATTAAAATCCACTCTATACTATGGAGAGTGTATCTCTCTAGTGGGTAAGTATAGTGTTATATATGGATAGCTAGCTCTATCTCTACATATTCTTGGGGTTGGCTTGCTATCCCTATCTATCCTTGAGTCTCCCCTCTTTGAAGTTAGTTGGAGGGAAGATAAAATTTAGTTGGGGATGCCCTATCTATCTCAATATTTAGAATTGGTTTCCTAGATTTGGCACCACTAACCAATCCCTCTCTTCCTAATGTGGGTACAAAACCAACTCCCATCATACCTACATTATAAATTCCATTTTAAGGGGGTTAAGGATGTTTTTATGCTATATGATGAGTGCCCCTTTAGGAATCTTAGTTTGTATAGTGAGTGCCAGCCCACCCCATGCCCCTTAGATAAGTTTCATAGTCAATTCAAGAACTTCATCTGTCATGAGAATATCATGAGAAGATCATGATAAGATAGAAGTTAGTCAGGGATGCCCTATCTATCTTAATAGTTAGAGTTGATTTCCTAGATCTGGTACCACCAACCAATCTCTCTCTTCTTGATGTGGGTGCAAGACCAACTCCCATCATACATGTCTTATAAATTCCATTTCAAGGGGGTTAGGGATGTTGTATTCTATATGGTGAGTGCCACCTAGCCCATGCCCCTTAGATAAGTTTCATAGTCGAGTCAATAACTCCACTTGTCATGATAATATCATGAGAAGATCATGAGAAGATGTCTATCTATCAAAAGGAGTTCTTTGTCAGATATTTAGGAGTGAGTCGACCAATAAAAAGAGATATAAGTCATCTTCAACTGAATTCTATCATACTCATATGGGGTGTATTATGTGTCTAATATGGTAGAGTGCCTACAAATCTCTAGGAGGTTTTTGGTAGAGTGTGTTTATGGGAGGGGTAGGTGATTGATGACATGAGATCATGTTCATGATAATCTAATCACTTAGTCTAGTCTACCAGTTATTGGGTTATCCCCCCACTCATTATCGGCCTCTAGCTAGTATCTAAATATACAAGGTAGGGAAAGGGAAGGAATCCCCCCACTTAATTGTATCATAGACACATGGATAATATATATTTGTATTAAAGCTAGGAATTTGGGTTGACTGTACAAAAAGGAAGGCTCAAAAGATGATTGATGGCAATGGGAGAGGTCAAGGCTATATAGGGTAAGGTGATCGACCAATGGCCCTATCTTATATATAATATAATTATCAAAGAAGCCAATGGCCAATGATGGGGATGGAACCCAACACCTAACCCACCAACTAGATAATTGAAATCCTAATAAAAAATACCTACCTCATTATTGGATCCCCGATGTGGATAGATACCCTCCTTATCAGATATAATGTGGGATCTCAATAGTCTATCTCAAGATCAAGATTGATAGGAGAACTCAAGCTTGATACGATATTGACAAGCACTCCTATTGAACTTGAACACTCCTCTATGGATTACTCCTAGATGATATATGGGTTTAAAACTCTTCTTTAGGTCTCAACAAGATCTTAGGCTATCATACTTTTAGACAGCTTGAGTATACCTATTGGGGTTAATTACTAGTCTAGTCTATCCAATTTGACCACTCCTCTCCAAATCTTAATGGGTACTCAAGCCATACCTCTCTTACCTGAGTCCATATAAATTTATCTACCCAAGCCATAGCTAGAATCATGAATAGTAGGGGTAGAGGTCAAGGGAAGGTTTGAGTACAATATTATCATTATCCCCTAAACTTATTTTGAAATGTCCTCACCATATAGATATATAGGGCTCTCCCTACCGATTGAGGTCATTTATGCACTACATTTGGCCTCCCAAAGAGTATATATTGAGGGGAAAAGCCCTCAACTTTACCTTTTTGCCCTTCCTATGCCCAACTATGTGCCTTACTCCACTAATCAAGAGAATGGGTTAAAGATTGAGGAGAGTGATTTGATCTATATATATATATTTGTATGTAGTCCCTGACCATGTCCCCTATTTCTATATGGTATGGCCTAACATCACATCTATATACTAGTTATGCTCTATTTGATAGGGCCCACCTGTATTATATAGGTGGAATTTCTTATCTAATCTAAATTAGGGGGTTAGGGTCATCTATCTATATATAGGTTGGGACCGAGTCTCTCATCTAATCTAGTCCAATCTGGTCGACACCCTAGACGACACCCACCCCCTACCCTATATAGATAGATATATGATGATACTCTACTCTACTATTTATGTTTAGAGTGTTGGACCTTTTATCTATAGTAGGTGGTTAGGGGGGATGGGGGGATTACCTACCATTTAAGGTTGAAGAGTATCCATCCATTGGAAGACTTCTATATAGCCTTCAGTCTGATGACTATATATGCATCTAGAGGGGGATAGACACTTCATATTTAAAGTAACTCTGACTAAACACCATATAGATAGTTGTGGACCCCCTATCTAAAGTATCCCTTTCCTTATGCCTAACTATAACATAGAAATCCTTTGTGCCAACTAGCCAGCCAACTATATATAGCTATAGTTGTCCCCTATTACTCCCCGCCCCACCCAATTTTATTAATATAGTATATAAATCTTCTCAATCTCTCACTAGGATAGTAAGAGAGCATGACAATAGATAGTCTCCCTCCTCTCCCTCCTTGTCTAATTAGATAAAGAAGAGACACAAAAAACCACTCCATATGGAATAAATTACTTAATTGAAAGGGTTGTAGTCTTATTGATGAGGAGATGGTTGCTTATATCCATCTACCAAGGTACAAATCCCTCTAGATACTTGACATAGAGAGTCAAGTATTTGAGGCTAGGATTTTGCTCTAAGTGATTTTGATGGCATGGATGCCCCTTAGTCTTGGTTGATTATCCAAGGAAGTCACTAATTTATAAGTATATTTACTCATCATTATAATTCGCTATATGTTTACTCCTGAAATATGGGCAAAGATGTCAACAATCTATGCAATTTAATAATTCCCTGTAATGCTTAGGCATTCAAACAAAAATAAATAAATAAATAGTTTAGCGTCTTGTGGTGATAAATCCTAGATCATGTAGAAGATGAGCATGACCATATACTATTATGCCAATGATAGGGTATATATCTATTTGGAGGTGGTTGGGCTTAAATGAGGCTAGTTTAATCTAGTTTGAGGACTATAGATAATAGGTCTTGTTCCAACCCAATCTAATTATAGTATATAGCCAATGTCTACTCTATATAGATAGGGTCTCGACTTGAACCATATAGATACCCAATGGATCTATATAGAAGGGGGTTTCAAATCCAATCCCCATCTAATTTTGGTTTGATATGGGGGAACCCTATCCCTATCCAATTAGGTCAAGAGTTAAACTACTATAACTATTAGATGGAGATGTCAACCCCTATTCTAATTTTATATATGGCTCAAAGCTCGGTGTCATGTATAAACTCTAGAAGACATCTTGTAATATCAAGGCAAGTGAGATCTTAGATCCACCATTCTTTGAGAATAGAGAAGGGGAACATATTATGTCACAAAAGTAATGTGCCTCATAATCCTGATGCTTTTAGAGACCCCAATCACATGACAAACTATGATCAATCGAATGTAACAACCTAACTCTATATAACACTTGAATGACCTCTCATAGATGGGGCATTTGAATATAATTCTCCCGTATACCCTATATATAGATATGGGGTTGAAATCAATCATGTTCTTTAAGGAGTCTACATGAATGCATCATCTCAACTTCCCTAGCCTATAGATTCCATGGGGCTCAGGTCTTTTATATAGAGTAGATATGGCACCATCCCATGGTAATGCTTTGCTAGTATAATCAAGGTGGGGTATATATATATCTAGGGATGGTGGGAATGGAGCATTAGGCAGTGGTGAGTGCTAGAGAACCCATATATAGATAGGGGGACCACTCGCTCACTCTATAGTAATGGTAGGGGGTTGGTTGGTTATAACTCATTCCATCCTACCTTATAACACTTCACACTAAAAACTACAAATGATTGATTCCTTTTTGACCACTTCAAAGCATCTGTCCTTAGCATATCACTACATAATGATTAAGAAGACCTCATAATGTGAGATAAGATCTGACTGATCATGCAAGAATCAAGTAGCCCATATAGGGGAGAATCAACTCTTATATATTCTATAAATCAATTTGGCAATCACTCTGATAAATAGTAGATATAGATAGGGGTTCACTCTGGGTTCACTTCCACTCTAGGTTCACTTTAACAATGATAGATATAAATAGGGGTTCACTCTAGCAATAATAATAGTAATAGTTCCATTAATTCATTGGTTCTAGATAAGGGTCGGTTGGTAGTCGATTGGTTCACAACAAAGGAGAGTGGTCCATAATGAAGGATAGTGGTATACATCATTAGGTTGGTCCACATCGATAGTCAATTGGAAATGAAACACATAAATATGCTACAATGACCCACATACCTTCTTCACCACATCATGAATATCTAATGCCATATATATATATATATATATATATATATATATATATATATATATATATATATATATATATATATATATATATATATATATATATATACATATATATATATTTGGTAAGAGTTAGCTCCCAAATCCATGCATGTAAATAATAGGTCCCACTATTAGTTAGTTATATCACTTAAATTGAGATACAAAATATCATGTCACTTATACTTTGATCTATCACTTGAGACTATCACATCACATATCACACTTCATTCGCCTGGAGTCTATGGCACCCTCTCCCCCAAATCCCCCTCCCTTATATAGAGATGGGAGATGGAGATCTAGGGAGGATGAGGGTTGACTATACATATGGTCAACACTCAATCCCCCTTTGGCTATATGGGGTTGAGGGCCCCGTATCTATATACACTCAATAGAGTGCCTTTCTCATCTCTATCTCAATATAGTAATAAGACTTAGATAACCACCTGAACACAAAGTGTGCTCATATGTTCTATGAATAGAAAGAAGTGTGTATATCCCAAAATGACCCCATAACTTTCTAGTGGTAATGGAGCTACCCCATTGGCTATAACATGGGTCGAGTGGGGTTTGAAGCCATGAGGGACTAGTTATATATATAGGTGCCCATTGGCTATGATCTAAAGTTAATTTTCTTTACTAGACTTTGGGGACCTCGATATTTTATCTCACTTTTACACCTCAAAGATCTTACTTCCTAATCAAGGCCCTCAATCTCTAATATGGATTGAAGAATCCATATAGATATATAGGGTGCCAAATCTATTATATATACCCATCGAGTTGAGTGAATGGGCCTTGAGAGTTGGTTGGATAGGAACCCCAAGAGTTAGATTTTGCTGGGAATAATTCCCCCAATATAGATAGTTATAGCTAGATAGGTACCTTTTTATCTAGACCCACTAGGCCCTATATAGATAAAGGGTGACACAAGACACTTGATCATTCTTTGTCCATTGGGAGGCCCTCCCTCAAGACCCCTTCATTCGATCTCACCCATATTCAAGGATAGCTGCCCAACCCCATCTACGATGTCGATCCCATCTAGGTATAGGGGCACCTCCCCAATAGGGAGGGGAATTTAGACAAGAAAACTATGTATCCATCTATGGGGTTACCCCCTCTACCTATTAATGGGTAGAGGTTAGGCCCGGTATGGCCAAGCATACTTCATTCATTGAAAGGATGTGCCCTTCAGTATGGACTCCCAGTGTCATGCCAATATTTGATTTGCACTCTACTCTGAGTGCTCCTATTTATATATGGGCTTATTTACCTCCCACCCTAGATATAAAGTGGGGACCCTCAAGTCGATAACCCTTTCCCTATCTCTATCCCTATCTATATAGTATTCACTACAATATATATATATATATGGGGGGGTAAAAATAACTCTATATTAGGTATTTTCCTAGGAGGTCGAGCCATATATATAGATAGGTCCTTCTCCTATATAGATATAGTTGGGGGAGTGCCCCATATTCTATATATAATGGATATGGGGATGTAGTTGGGGGAGAGGCGTGAGTGCAACGAACTGTTCAAACGAGGGCTCGACTATATATATATATATATATATATATATATATATATATATATATATATAATATATAGAGGATATATATATATATATATATATATCATATCCTCTATATATATATATATATATCACATCCTTTATATATAGAGGATATGATATATATATATATATATATATATATATATATATATATATATATATATATATATATCATATATATATATATATATATATATATATATATCACATCCTCTCTATATATCTCATATCCTCTATCAAGACCCCTTCATTTGATCTCACCCATATTCAAGGATAGCTGCCCAACCCCATCTATGATGTCTATCCCATCTAGGTATAGGGGCACCTCCCCAATAGGGAGGGGAATTTAGACAAGACAACTATCTATCCATCTATGGGGTTACCCCCTCTACCTATTAATGGGCATAGGTTAGGCTCGGTATGGCCAAGCATACTTCATTTGTTGCAAGGATGTGCTCTTTAGTATGGACTCCCAGTGTCGTGCCAATGTTTGATTTTCACTCTACTCTGAGTGCCCTTATTTATATATGGGCTTATTTACCTCCCACCCTAGATATAAAGTGGGGACCCTCAAGTCGATAACCCTTTCCTTATCTATATAGTATTCACTACTATATATATATATATATATATATATATATATATATATATATATATGGTGGGGTGGGGGGGCAGAGGGGTAAAAATAACTCTATATTAGAGATTTTCCTATCTATGTAGAGGAATGTGATATATATACTACATTCTCTATATATATAAATATATGTACAGAGGAATGTGATATGTGTGTGTGTGTGTGTGTGTGTGTGTGTGTGTGTGGTGTGTGGGGAGCGGAGGGGGCAGCGGAGGGGTAAAAATAACTCTATATTAGGGATCTTCCTATCTATGTAGAGGATGTGATATATATATATCACATTCCTATATATATAATATATAGAAGATGTGATATATATCACATCTTATATATGTATCTATATCTATATAGAGGAATGTGATATATCTACTACATTCTCTATATATATAAATATATGTACAGAGGAATGTGATATATATATATATATATATATATATATGTATGTATGTATGTATGTATGTATGTATGTATGTATGTATGTATGTATGTATGTATGTATGTATGTATGTGGGGAGGGGAGGGGGCAGTGGAGGGGTAAAAATAACTCTATATTAGGGATGTTCCTATCTATGTAGAGGATGTGATATATATATCACATTCCTATATATATAATATATAGAAGATGTGATATATATCACATCTTATATATGTATCTATATCTATATAGAGGAATGTGATATATATACTACATTCTCTCTATATATATAAATATATGTACAGAGGAATGTGATATATATATATATATATATATATATATATATATATATATATCACATTCATAAATATAGGATGATATATATATCATCTTATATATAGAGGAATGTTATATATATATCACATTCCTATATATATATATATATAATATAAAGGATGATGTATATAGGAATGTGATATATATTATCACATTCCTATATATATTGGATGTGATATATATAAGATGATATAGCTAAAGGATGATATATATATATATATATATATATATATATATATATATATATATATATATATATATATATATATCATCACATTCTTATATAGGTAGAGGATGATATATCCTATACCTATATCATCCTCTAATTATATAAGAATTAGGATGATTATATATATATATATATATATATATCACATCTTCTAGTTATATATATGGGGCTGATAAGCAATATAATAGATTTATATGGGGGTCTGGAAAAGATGTGAGGAATACCTAAGCAGAGCTAAGAAAGCTAAATTGATCATTAGTCAAGCAAAAAATACCTAAATAAATTTAAAGAGGAAGGCGAGGTCATGAATCATTACTATGGCAATTCTGAATATGAAGAAATATCAGATTACAGCCCAAGGTCTAAAAGGAAAAATCATATTTTAGATTTGTTGTTTCATACTACACCATTTCAGATTTCTTGTCATCATGGAAATCATTATAAAAATGGTGATAAAGTCAAGGATACAACTTGAAGCATAAGGCATATAGATTATTTGATTCAAGTTCAAATTTGTTTTGGCATATGGAATCCAGGTGATCTTTTGAGAATGAAGAAGACCATACTATGACAGCTGGTCGAAATTAAAGAAGACGACATGCAAAATAAGATCTGTATTTTCTTTGATTGTAGGAATGCTTTGGAAAACCCTTTTTTGTCTGAAGAATAAAAGACTTTGCATATTTGAACAACAGGTTGAAAAAACTGAGTAAAAACCCTTACAAGATTCTTATGAAGAGGGGTATTGCAAGCCTTGTCATTGGCCTAGGTATCTCAGATGTTGCAATCTATAAGTATGAGAATCCCACCGTGGTGGTTGAGGTTTCAAATATTCTTATATCTTGGATTCCCTTTGTACACTTATGGAAAGGAAAGGAAGGTGATATCAAAGTTAAGTGATCGTAAGCCTCTATATATACCCTACCATGATTCCCAAATCACACATTTGTTGCAGTCTTCTTTGAGTCCGTCATGGGCGTATATCGCTTATCTGCACTATTACCCCAGCTACAAGTAACATGGAGGAGACACATACCGCCTTAAAATTTTCCACGAAAGCCAAACGAGTTGAGCTTCATGCTTCTGCCAGTAGGATCATTGATGAGAAGTCGCTGATCAAGGCGCACCAAAAACAAATTGTTAGCACGAAGCGGGAGTTTGAACAATTCAAGAGGGTTAATCTTGTACTTTCCCCTCAAGAGGATCTCCTTACATTATGGAAAAAGAACGTGAAAATGCAGTCAAGGTTAGAAGAACAAGAGCAAGCCACAACAGCGTTAATG
Organism: Torreya grandis; assembly: GCA_037957365.1. NCBI lineage: Eukaryota > Viridiplantae > Streptophyta > Pinopsida > Cupressales > Taxaceae > Torreya > Torreya grandis. The sequence goes on from JARHVA010003089.1 coordinate 512,872, forward strand.
GTTAGGATCCAGCGGCTTACCAAGCTTATACTGGTTTCTTCGAAGAATTCAATTGCATTGAATCTACTTGAAAGACCTCATCGTCGAAGACATTCTTTTGGGGAAGTTGAGCTTGCTTACCTTCTGGGGAAAAGACGCAATTCCATATCTGATAATTATGATGGTTCGAAGTTGACAGGGGAAGATGCAGATTTTTATGCCAGTGGGAAGTATATCAGGAACATTACAGAGGATGATCTGAAGGACGAAAAGAAGAAAAAAAAACATGGCATGCTTTTAATTGGTCAGGATTCAGAGACAAGAAGATGAGAGTCCATTTGTTTTCCCAGAGGATGGTAATTTTCCAAACGAATCTCGTGCTTCAGCTGCTATCTCAATGAAATTGGACTCGGCAACTGAATTTAAGAATGTTCATCAGAATTCTTATAATAAAGGTGGCCATAAACTACCTCCTATGCGCACAACCATGGCATATGGGATGAACCTGTTTAGAGAACCAGTGAAAACTCTTGTTAGTGACATTGCATTGTGTACCAGTTCAATAAAATGTTTGTCTGAACAAGCTGCAAACAATTCGGATGACATTCGATTACACGCTTAAATTCTGCAAAAAGAAGATGAATCTGAAGAGAAGAAACGACATATGCATGCTTTTGAGCAGTGAATGATTGGAATTTGAGAAACTTTTACAAATGATGCATCACTATCAGATTTGCAAAAGGTGAATGCCAAGTGAATGAGCCAACTGAACAAGAAAACATCCGAGTTAGAGATTAAGTCTGCAGGCAATCATATCCATCAAGATCAGTTCCAAACTAAAGCAGTTGAAATTGAGAACACAGAACAAAGATTTGTGAAATGGTCCATTCAAGGTCATCTGATTGAGGTGGAGGATGTTCATAATTTGACAGAAGAAAGATTTGATGAAATGGTCCATTCAATTGAAAGTTTTGATCTGATAATAAGGGAAAACCCTTGTAATAATCTGACAGTAGCGGCAGGAGATTTTCAGCTAGTTGTGGATCTTTGTCTTGCCTTGGTGAGGAAAGACCATGGGCCAATTTGGGATACTACTGTGGTATCAGATTTTGAACATGATTTAATTAATACCGAGCAAGAGGCTTTAACCATGCTTGTACAATTGAAACAAAGTAGGGACACTCAGATTACTAAAGCAGAAAGAACTTGTCAGATTGAGAGGAGACGAGCACAAGAAATGGAGTCAAAACTAATCACAGCACATGATACCACAAAGACGCTGATGTATGAGATGAAAATAAAGCGAGAAGTACTAGAGCAGATGCAAAAGATAACAGATCCATTGGATAAACATTGTGCTGTTCAAATGCATTCTCCCGCAGGATACTCCATAATGCAAGCGACATCTTTGACAATGCAATTGCCTGGGCAGACTCTTATTAGAAAACCTTATTTCCAATCTATGATGATGAAGAGCAAAGAGAAAGCAACAATACATACAAATGGATGTGACTATGGAATATATGGAGAAACCATAAATGAATCGATTGCAGCTTTATTGCCTATTTCAGAAGGAAATGAGAATAAAGTGCTTTTCCCACTCAGAATAATTTATCGCCATACTCAGTTGAGAAAAGACATATTGGAGGCAAAGCAAGTCGTCAAAGTCAGACTGTTATGCCTGATATAAATTCTTTTCAAAGACTAGATGCTGAATGTTTTCTTCATCAAATCACATTTCTTGTAATTTGTACATGGCACAGTGGTTCAGGTGATGGTAGTTTGGTCCAGGCGGGGAAAACCATCCCCAAGTTCAGAAGTTGATGCCTCTTTAGGCACTGAAAGACAAAACAGTGGCGGCTGATAAATATACTGGGAGAGTGGGAAATGTTGAAAGACAGAAGGATTTGGCTCCTCTCCCTGAAACTTATAACACATCAGTTCTGCCACAAATCAGAAAAACAAAGACACGGAGATCTGAATTTTCTAAGACGTTTGATGAAGCTAAGGAACCCGCATCTTTGGGTATGGATAACCTGGGAATGACATTTGACGGCAAGGAAGCAGATATTGTGAGACCTCCTTTTAATAGCTCCCATGTAGCTTCATCTCTTAAATTGTGGGCATAAACATGGAAACTCTATGTAATC